>JAHWFP010122932.1:0-59208 GCA_023313725.1 Lithobius niger | reverse complement strand
AGCCAACTACCCACAACTGTTGCCAACTGGGCTAGGACGAGGGGTTGGGGTGGGGTCAAAAGTAAGATAACTCCAAACTTCGTCACAAGATTGATTTCAAGTTCATCATCCGAGGGGCAGTCAGCTTTTGATCCAGAAAAATAGTTATCGCTACCTTTGCAGTAGTTGTAGCATTCGGATGCATAAGTATTTGAAGCTTGTTCGTTGCTTATAGATGCAGATGGCAACAAATTTTTGTCCATTTCGATCGGAGCCAAATTCGAGTTGGTGGTGTCCATCTTATTTCTGCGGGGGTAGCAACGCTGTGATTTCAAAATTGTGCACTCATCAAAATAATTAATTTCTATTGGTTAAGACTGTCGCATGGTAAAAACATGAATGAAATAGTCGCAAACCCTCCTCCCTTCCTCATTCAACTTCACGTTTACTCATACACAACACAGATTGTGCTGTAGAAGCGCTGCAAAGGGACACAATTTCATTAATGTCAATTCTACGGATCCAGGGGCCACGGCAGGGTTGCCCTCTTGTTAAATTCATGGGTCCGGCACGCAAAGAATTAAAGACAGTTTGATTTTTTATCTATGTCATCATCGATAGATTGTAGGGATATTAAAATCGGTATCTGTATTTACAGATATTATCGGTATTTTTCGTGCATCGGTATCGGATCTGTATCGGTGTTGATTTACAGATATTTTGCCGATACGACCATCTTCCGTGCGCACTGGCTATTCTGCCTAGCTTGAGAGAAACCTTTCCTGTATAGCACCGCTCGCATCGTATGACATCATCTGACAGCGTCTCAGTGAATTTAACGCGTGCGTACTGTCGGCTTTTTGCAATTGGGCCTTTCTGCAGTGTGGACTGGGTTTTTTTATGGTCAGAGGTACGAATGAGTTTGATTTTTTTACCTGTTGACTTTAAAAAAAATCGTTATCGCTATCGGTATCTGTATCGGATCGGAGTGAGGGGAAAATATCGGTATCGGATCGGTATTTTTCTGTATCGGTCGATCCCTAATAGATTGTACATACATGGCATGGCTGATTTAGTTTATTAGTTTTAGGTAGTCATTCTGTCTTTTTTATTTTTAGTACGGACGGTTTTCGTGTTGGCTGCGACTGGACTCGAGCCATATTTAGCCCGGATGGCCAGTATGTTGCTGCTGGTTCTCAAGATGGCAACATTTTTATTTGGAGTACATTAGAGTGCAAGTTGGAAAGAAGTCTTAAGGAGCATAGGTAGTTCACAAGCTCAATATTCCCAAAGATTACGCTTGAATGTCCCATTTTGACTTATTCCTTTCTTTCTTTCTTTTTCAGTGCTGTTGTCCCTGCATGTTCGTGGCAGCCAGGAAACACTGGGTCATTTCTAGTCTCATGTGACAGGAATAGAAAACTGGTGGTGTGGTCTGATTTTTAACGTACTGTCATGTTCTTCTGAAAGAAGTCCATAATTTTGTGATATTGAGGACAGCTCAGCTGAGGTCGATTTTCATCTCAGTTTCAATGCAATGCAACTCTGGTCACTTTAGTGTTTTTTTTTTACCTCTAAGAGGATTTAATGTGATTCCTTGACAAAGGACTGGTGGACGCGAGTCGAAATGTTGTAATTACAGCGACACACCTTCAGTGTATGTACTCTCAGAAAGGCATATTGGTAACTGTTCTTGGTGTTGTCTGCTTGTCTGCGGGCGTATTGACGTGACTACTACTTGTGTCGACACCTACACAAACAATAAAACAAAACTTGTGTCTTAAAATAATGTATGCGGCAATGTACTTCCTCTGGCAGAATTTGTGGTAATGCAAAGGTAGTCAACAAAAAAAGACCTTTTCAGTTCATGCTTAGAAGAGCTTCTGGCAAGAACAAAGGCATTATTTATTGTTTAACCCTCTGGATATTAATGTTTTATTTTCTTAACTCAAGCGTATATAACGTAGAGTCGATATGTAGGTTTCTAGGACCATGGACTTATATGTTACGTGTGATGGACAGGACACTCCACGTTAGCAGCTGTTGCCCAGCTCGTTCCGAGAAGCTTATGCGGCGGCCATTTTCTCCTCTATACCACGCGCCACAGCTGCTTGCCATGACGCGCCTATCACGTGACTGGGCTAGTCCACTCAGACGGCTACAGATCCGCTATTCTCGTTCGTCAGTGGGAGAAAGAAAGAATTGGGAACATAATTAACTTAACCTAATTTAATCATGCACACTTTTATATCTTTGCCTAAATTAATCATGTAGACAACGGACTCCGAGCAGTTTCAAGTTTCAGTTCACAAAGGTTTATTTATGAGTACTTCACAAGGCTGTCAGAATGACTAAAACTCAAACAAGGGTCCCTAAGGACTTATTATAGTAGCGATTCACAGATCAATACTTTGGTTAAGGTCTTCCAGACAATTAAATGAAACAGTTATGTCTATATATAATTGATAGCGTGACACCAAGTTAAACACTTATGCTTTCATATCAACACCAGTCAAATACTTTTGCTCAGCTTAGTGTGCTGCTGAATGCGCAACTGTGCATTGAATGTGGACTTCCCCCCTCCACTGATTGTTGGCTTCCTTCAATTATTTGAGTAACTGATTGTTATAGGTTTTCGAGTATTAACTGTTGGAATTAGTGCTGAGCTCAAAACAAAACGTCTCACTCTGAAGTTGGCTGGCTGGGCTCTCTCTCAAGGATCCCATGCTGTCCTCCACATTGTGTGTATGATGTCATAGTTAAAGGGACCACTCTAAATTGGTCCTGTGGGTCTTTAAACTTCACCCATCCCAAGAGTTATGGCTTCAGTGTTGGTTCTAGTATGGTTGACACTAATTAGTGAATGTGCTGACTACATTACTTAGGAATGGACGCTACTGCTGGCTGCACCTCCCCTCCCGACTTAAGAATGTGACACTTCCCCTCCTACCTAGTGGAGAGTTGCCTTGAAGGCATCTTGTGTGGCCAAGTGACACCTTTTAAACTGGGGTCTACTAGCCTGCCTTTATCCAACAGAATAAAATACCAAACTTAAGAAATTAACAACACAACTAATAAAGATATGAACCTGGCAACTGCACTTACATGTTACTAAAATGATGGGCTATTGACCACTGACTTTTCATAATTACATAATTATTGGAGTACTCTTTAGTATTCATGTGTATTCATGCATTATTATGCATGAATGTTAATTATTGGAAATTAGCATAAATTAGCTCTAATATGGCTACATATTGTCATAACAAGAGAGAGATTAGAGTGAGAGAGAGAGAGAATAGAGAGAGTGCTTAGAGAGATTAGAGTGAGAGAGAGAGATGAGAGAAATAAGAGAAAGATTAGAGAGATTAGAGGGAGATGAGAGAGAGAGATTTAAGAGTGAAAGAGATTAGAGAGAGAAAGAGATTAGAGAGGAAGAGAGATTAGTGAGAGGAAGAGAGATTAGTGAGAGAGAAAGATAGAGGAAGCAATTAGAGAGAGAGAGTGATTAGAAAATGCTTCAATTGCGAGGCGGCTTTACTCACTGCGTAGTAGCGGTGTGGTCGCGCGTTAGGCCTATTTCTTCGGAGCCATTTTCTCGTTTCGACGATCGATCGGCCGTCTGCCAGATCGTTGAATTTTTCACTAGCAAAGTCAACTTACAGTTCCTAACAACGCAATTGATACGTGGCTGGGCCCATAACCTGTTGTTATTTTAGGCAGTGGCAACTGGTTTGAGGTATGCAGAGTAAAATTTGAAGTAAAATTATGGCGAGACCTGTTTTAACGTGCATCCGACATAAACGAATTTTCTACGGGAAGAGAGCGCCGGCTACAGATCTCTACACCTTCTGCATAGGCTACAGTATTTGCGTGGCGCTAAACATAATTTTTTTAAATTAGCGAAAGAGATCTAATTTCATTTAAACCTAATAAATAGGACTCTACAATATGAAAAATAGAGGCAAACACAATGACAAGGGCGAAACGAATGAGGCAAACACAAATTTTGGCAAAATAGGCCTCTAAAAATACATTAGAGGTCAACAGTTTTTGGTAGTTCGCAACACTTTTTAAACATTGGTCCAATGGTGGCATCCAACGGTTGGCCCAACATTACTTCGTCACATTGGTCACTGGTCAAGCCAACTTTAGGCACAACGTTGGGCCAGTGTTTATCACCCGATCTTGCTGGCAGTACTTAGCCAACGTTGGGACAACGAAGTCTAAGTGGTTGGTATGATTTCATGATGCCAACATTGGGGCACCATTGTCAATCAATAACTAAATAAAAATTTCTCTGTGATAAAGCACGCTGCCTAATGGGCAGGATTGAACCTGGTACCTACTGCACTGGAGCTGAAAATGTTATCCACTACACCACCAGAACTACTTGTAAATCTCAGCTTAGACCCAAGTTTCCCAACCGGTGAGGCGCGCCTCTCTAGGGGGGCATGGAGCAACTGCAGGGGAGGCGCGAGACGCTGCCACATCAGTGGTGAATTTTTTTTAGCAATGCATCGCGAAGTTCTCGCCAATGACAGACTTTTTCTTTTTTTTCTTTATTCTTTATTTGAGCCTATTGGGCTCGCACCATGCGCTCACGATAAACATAGTTAAACACTACTACAAACTAGGTCAACCACTAACACACATTCGCCATAACTCAACTCAACTACACCCACTAGCAACCCCAGAGACCAGCCTCCGAACTAGTAAAACACTCAAAACGACCCGTTGCCCTACAAAACCTGATAACAGCACGTAAAGTGCGACGAGTGCAGACTTTTACCTGCTATCAACAATTTTTTTAAATTACATTATTGTAAAGATTTTAACCCTTTAAGGACGGGTGCGCCCAAATGCGCCCGCTATATAATCACTGTTTAGAGCTCTTCTACAGGTCAGATTGAAAACTTCCAGCCAATTACAGTGAAACTAAAAATGTGATATGAAGGCCAGATCATTAAGGAATAAAATGATACAGGTTTCATTCCCTTACTTCAAGTGGGTGAGACGCTATGAATTTTTTTCTACAAGTTCGTTACGAGACCTCAGCGCAAACGCAGTCCTTAAAGGTTTAACTTAGCAGTATCATTTATTTTGTTTAAACAACAATTACACAGCAATGCAGTGTCGCACTGGGCCGCTCGGGAACACTGGGATCAACGGGGAGGCCCCCTCAGAAAAACTTAAAAAAATAATAAGTTGCGGGGAAACGTTTCAAATTCATGCCTTTTCTTGAGAAAATGGTAGCTGCCCCCACTGCATGAGGCCTTTGTTAAATCAAAAAAAAATATTTTTGAAAAATTTGAAAGTGGTCTTATGAAAATTGAGTACCTAAGTTGCAGGAAAAATTTGAAGTTGAATTTGAAACTTCTTAAAAATATGGTAGGTGGACCATGCTGGAGAACCTTACGGCACTACCCCCAGCCCCCTTTACGAGGGTGACTGTCCCCAACGCCCCTCCCAGTGGTCCCTCCTCGAGGTACATACCCGAGGAGGCTCGGCCCCTCTCATTGCTACCCTGTAGCAATAGGGGTGGTGAGAGGGGAGGGGGGGGGGGGCGCTATTCCGTGCTAGTCTCAATGGGGAGGAATACTCTAGAAAGTTGGGAACCGCTGGCTTAGACAGTGTATAAAATGGGGGAAATGCCGGGAAAGTCGAAGTTTTCACTCAAGCGTATGCAAATGTTGGAAAAGCTATTTACGCGCAGAATTCACGAAAATAGGGATAGGGTATCCCAAGTAACATTGATCAGTTGGCCAATGGTTGGCCCTACATTCACTCAAACGTATGTAAATGTTGCAAAAGCTATTTACATGCAGAATTCAAGAAAATAGGGACAGGGTATAAATGTCTTTTTAAGCCATCACTACACCTTTCCTAGAGATTTTGAGTTATAATTTCATTACTGGATGGCCAACCCCTTGGGTGTTGGGCATTTATTCTGCTATTGCATACAATACGAATGATTAAAGATTTCAAAGTTTTTTGACCTTCCTTAGAACAAAATATGAACCTAAAAACATGAAATCAACCCTTTTTACAATCATTGTTATTATATTATTATTATTATTATTATTATTATTATTAAGACTGTGCGAAGCTGCAGAGTCGAGTTTTGTCTATCTAACTGGTAATCGTTAGCTCGGCGATCTCTTATATTTCAAGTAATCGTGCCGAGTCAAACTTGTTACCGGCGACACAGTCACGGCAGACGATTAGTAGGGGCGAAGCAAGCATTTTGCTTGTTCTCCGAGGATCAATAAAAAATATTTCCACAAAAAACTTAAATTCACTGGATTATGTACGATTACCACTCAAACTTACTATTTGCCTATCGCCCAAAAAAAACTGTGGATTAGCCATAGCTGCATGTTACCTCATAACTCTTCCAAGCCCGTGCAGGACTCTGGCTGTAGGTAGTAGCGGCCACGAATGATTCTAACATGAAGCAGCTCGAATGCAAAGCAACTCTACACCGCCGAATGAACTTCGGCCTCCACCACTTCCACTTCACGCTGAGGAACATTTGTTTACCTTGTTTTTTGTGCATTACAAAAAGCAGGCCAATAAGTAAAAAAGGAGAATGCCACACGCTGGCAATATACAGCCAACTGTTCGCACTTTTACTTACGTGTCAGTAAACTGTAGTAGTTCTAGAAGACAACGATTAGGCATTTCCTTTGTCACATTTGTGATGGATAGGATTGTCACTGGACTGTCCGGTGTCGTAGAATTGCTTTGTCTTTGTGCTCCTGCATGAAAGGCTCGTTAGGAGCTGCAACTAACGCCACTTTCACGTTGACATTTTCTTCATTCGGTAGGTGTTGAGTTTCTCTGATGTATCAAGCATTTTCTTGGAGAAGCAGTTAATCAACTCCGTGAATTTTGTTTTTAGATTGGAAGTAAACATTGCTTTTACCACCGTTTCGTAATTCTAGCCTGAACAGAACTAAGTTTAGCACATCGAACGTTATTTTGCGTTACTTACACAATGTGGGAATATCGAGCCATTGCTCATTTGGAGAAACCTGGTGCATTAGTTACGAAGAACTGGAGAGTCATGTTCACGTGCGTAGCATACTTCAGATGTAGTTTGTTTTCTGAGATTTATAAATACTACAGAATGTACTTTGGTTTGTTTCTTTCATCACTTTCTTTTAGATTTAAAAAAAAAATTACTAGGGCTAAAAACGTAGAACTTAAAACCGTCTAGGACCTAAAACTTAATAGCTTAGCTGGGAGTCAAAAATCAACGTTTTACAACTCTCTAGGACCTAAAACTTCTAGGATCTGAAACTTTCTAGCTTAGCTAGAAGCCAAAAATCAAATCGGATGAGCTCCATCAGCCATCTTGGATGACGTTACTTTTGGCTGCCATTTTGAATGAAGTCACTTCCGCTAATGGTGTCATTTCTTGATAATGAGGTTATTTAAGGTTAATGACGTACATTCCAGATGCCATTGCTTGACACTGAGGTCATGCACAAATTTGCATACGTAATCTGCGTTATAGTTCCCCAGTTTATTACTACTCATGGCGTCGCTACCAAGAACGAGAGATGGAACACGGGGTAGTATTATGCTAGCCACACTGACACCACTGCCTCTCCTGGTAACACTAAATATCCGTTACCCATCAGGCAACAATTGTTAATATATCCTGAACGCCAACAACACCGTAACTTTAGTTCTTGACACCAGGATTAGTTTTTCTCCCTATTTTCCCGCTTTTTATTGTTGTTTTCTATATATTGGTAGATGATGAGGATGTCGAAGAGTAATTTTTGCAGTAACAGAATTTGCGTAATTGTTCCTGTGTCTGTGATACACAATCAGCTGCTCGTCCATATTTGTTAGTCCGACTCACAGCCTCTTCTTTAATTGTAAATGTTTTACCAGACACGTCATAGCTCACAGATGCTTCAAAATGTCCATCTCCAGGTTGAGTGTAGATTTTCACTTGGTACAATTCGACAACTTTAGTGTTGCCTGATAAGTCTGGTTCGAACCCATCGTAGTCCGCATTTTTCTTGAATTTCAAAAAATCTGGGGGAAAAAGAACAACTTTTGTTTATTAACAAACTAAGAAAGAAACTAAGTGTGATGCATGATAAAGAACTGCACCGTTTTCTGAAAATTTTAGTTAGTAATGATAATAATAATAATAATGATAATTTTATTTTGCAAACTTCGGTGAGCTATGTGAGCTGCAAAAACAATACGTAATAATGCAATATGTACAATAAATTTATAAATACTTAGTAGTGGTTTACATATATAATAAGTAATAGTTATTGGTTAAAATCGAGCGGTTATTGATTTTTAACCAACAGCTGCAATTATTGGCCGGCACGAGTATTCAAATAGGTCGAGGGCGGAGCCGGAGACCATTTGCATACGAGAGCCGGACAATAATCGCAGCCATTGGTTAAAAATCGATAACCGCTCGATTTAAACAATAAATTATTTATATCATGGTTGGGACGTCAAGCTAATTCTTATTTAATTAAAACGTTTTGTGTTTGTGAAAATTGCTTCAAGAAATACGGTAATACCTTATGTCAAATGAATGAAGGTCATACCATTTTAGTTTGTGGAGGGGGAGATGGGTGTTAGACGGACGATTCCTTTGGCAGGTAGGCAGACTGTAGGCCGCTCAAGTTTGTGGAAGGAGGGGGTGGGTGGGAGCTAGACGACGCGTTGTTTCGCAAGGTTTGGCTGTTAAGCTAGCTCGCTCGCTCTGTTCGGAGAGAATAAACTTCGACATGTGAGGAAGCAGGGATAGAAGGACATTGTGCCACCATTTGGCAAGGTAAGTAATTCTTTTTGTGCGTTTTAGTTTGAGTTTAGTTTTAGTTTTAGTTTAGTTGTTTCAAATCAACGGTAATGGCCTAATAAGTGCATCGGTAGGAATGAAGGTCATTCCATTATAGATTGTGGAGGAGGGGGGAGGGGAGAGAGAGAAGAGTTAGACAGATGGAATAAACTTAGGTATGGGCCAGCCAGACATGTGAGCGTTAGCAGGTAAAGGATTTCATTTGGGATATCCCAGCAAGTTAAGTAATTCCTTTTGTACGTTTTCATTGCGTTACGGTTTTCGACACTATAATTTTGGTTGTGGTGTGTGCGTTCCCGTCGTGTGATCCGGAGGTGTCAAAAGTGTTGAGTTATCGGCAAAAGTGTGGGGTAACTTGGTAACCCACACTTTTTGCGATGACGCACACTTCCGCTCACGATTAACGGGATTTAACCTACGAAAATGTTGCATGGCGTTGAGTTAGCGTGACGTCACAGCCGTGGTATAAGTATTAATTAATTTGATATTAGTAAAAGCTGTAGCCTGTACTGTAAGGTTCGACTGTAACCTCCCATGTTAAAGCCGAAATTTTAATGCTTAATTTCTGTTATCTTTCAATATTTTTCACTCAAATTTAGGATCTAAACTTTGTCGGACTTTGTGAACATGTGTCCAAACTTATATTAATTTGCGATTTGTTACATCGGAGATCTGGACTTGAGCTGGAATCGTGATTTTCATTTTTGGCACGAAGGTTTCTTGAACGCTCTCTACAGATCAAATTATTTGTCTTATAGAGCTGGTTCTTAGCTTATTTTACAGGTATTGCACTGTTGATGTTCCCTTTCCATAAGGCCTTCTCTAATTAGTCAAGTGGTTTCAGGGGTTAGGGAGCTCTAAACGACCAGATTGATTGTTTTACATTGTTTTAAACATGTAAACAAGTTATTAAGCAACAATGCCAATCGGCAAACTCCAGCTGCAAGACGTAGACTGAAGATTAAAGGGTTTGTTTCCAAATTGGTTTGTGCAAACCGTAATTAATAAGATACAAAACATTAAAACGGCGCGAAGTAGCACGAATTGATAACAAAAACGAACTCGTTTGATGCTTAATGTAAGGTTTAACTGATCCGAAGTAAAAACAGCAAAAGGACACAAACTTTTGTGTAAGGTTTCAGATAGGCTACTGCAGTGTTGCTGTGCTGTTTAGTCCACATGAAACCTTACTGCTGTATCCAGTAAATACAATTAAAGCCAGCACCCACATTTCAAAACGTTTCATGCCCAAACAAAAGAAGAGTAATGTTAGGCTACACACTCGACTACCTTCGTGGCTACATTTTTTCAGTGTTCTGTAGTCACTTCGTCTACTTTCCGTTCATCACCCTACTGGATGATACATATATAATTTTCAAGATTTTAAAGCATTTTTCCGGGGATGTATTTTCATTGTTACTTTCTTACATATTTGCAAATTTTCAACGGCCCGCACGAACTCTTAATCACCTGTAGAGCTGTGCTAAGCACACTAAGACAATTAGTTTTTAAACATTTTCCAGCGATGTCGTTTAGCCAAGTAGAATGCACTAATCATTAGCTGATATATCATGTGCAAAAGTAAAAATTGTCAAAATATTTGAATACAGCAGTAAAGCTTCACGCGGACTAAACATTACAGCAACACTGCAGTATCTGAAACCGTACTTTTATTTGTGTTCCTTTGCTGTTTTGACTTCGGATCAGTTAAACCTTACCTAAGCATCAAACGAGTTCGTTTTTTTTTTCTAATAATGATAAGTTTAACCATTAATTATTAATACACAATCCATACACAAATTATATTTATTAATTTACTATTATTTTACTTATTGTGATATTCCTTTTATGTCTATTATACTATTACTAGCCACATCGCTCGCTCCGTTGGCGTCGTCTCGCTTCACTCGAGGAGGTTACGTATTTACATACTAAATGACTGATATTTCATGCCACCACGAATCACACATTGCTTGCAATTTGTGTTAGTACTACATTTTACATGGGTTTTCTTGTTTCATTTTCTTTGCAGAATTTGTTCTGTTAAGTCCTTGTACAGATTCGTCAATTGGCTTCTTATCTCTGCTCTTTCTAAATATCCCTCACTGGGCGAAATAGTTGCAGAACGTCAAGTGAAAACGCAACAGTTTGACCGTGAGTTAGGCCTATGTAAGGCACTAACTCGTACCCAAACACAGCAAACACCGTGCCTTGCCTTGGTCCGTTGGCGTTGTCTTGCTTCGCTTGAGGAAGTTACATATTCACATACCAAATGACTGATATTGATATTTATGCCACCACGAACCTCACACCACTTGTAATTCTTTCACTTATTTAAAGAATTTTGCCTTCATGTCTTTGTACATTTTCTTTCATTGGCTTCTTATCTTTTCATTTTCTAAATATCGCTTAACGGGCGAAATAGATGCAGAAAGTCAAGTAAAAACGCAACGGTTTGAACGTAAGGCACTAACAAGGCACTAACTCGTACCCAAAGCTGCTCGTGCTTTTCCACACCTACAGCAAAACACCTTGTTAGGGTTTGTTAACACAGTAAACCAACCATATAGGACAGCGTGAATGTAAGTTAGGCCTACGCAAGGAAATAACTCGGCCGAATGCACCGAATGTCTCCAGCAACTCTCCCTTGCCACGTAAACACTCGTTTCCACAGAGGTGATCTCATTCTTACTCATCAGATCTTGCACCATATCCTCGACATTAACACTGCACATTTCTTTTGCTTCTCTGCCTCCAAAACCAGAGGACAGCCAGCTCGAAATCCGGGTAAGGTTTCATCTGGCAATGTTTGAGATTGCTTTTTCTGTGAGTGGTTTGTCAATCCCTGGAACGCTTTTCCTGCCTCTGTGGTGTTCCCTCCATCTCTTAATACTTTTAAAATCCAGCTTGACCACCATTTTTACTAGGTCCTGGGTATAGGAGGGGGGGGGGGGGACAAAAAAAATACTAGCTGGAGCCAGAATCTTTTCGATTCCATTCTATTCTATTGTTTTTTTTTTTTATTACTGCGCATTAATTCTGTTTATTTCTCTCAATATCTGATGTTTGATTAATTTAGCATGTATGAAAGTTAAAAATTTTGGGACCCCTAACAAAATCTTATTGATTTACGGACTTAAATCCACAAATTGGGCGCAGAATGTGCGTTCAGTTTGAAATGGGTTCAAGAGTTATCAGGGACACAGACAGACAGACAGACAGACACCAGGTTGAGAAGTTCATTTGCTTCGTTTCTCACTGCATGTCACGAAAATATAAGGGAGACATACATACAGAGAGTTTCTTTTCATTCTGCATGTGTGTAAGGCCTAAAATCGAAAATTAATGTAACCAACTAGGTCAAATCAACAAGTATTTATTAACACTGGCGATAGCCAGTGTTAGTAAGGGTCGACCTAGGACTTCTGTGTTAAACTCTCAACTTTGAGAGCTTATAATTCCGTCAAAAGAAAACATCTTTAAACCAAATTTGGAATCTAGCCTTGACTAGTTAAGGCCTGTCTGCAGTCCAAAAATTGTGAAATTTGGTCAAGCCAAACCCGAGACGCAGACAGGGGCCAAATAGACAACTTCTTGTTCTGCTTCTTCTTGTTGTTGTTCTGGGGATACTTTCGTCTGTCCTCTCTACAGGTCAAACCATTTATCCTATGAAGCTGGTTCTTAGCTCATTTTACAGGTATTGCTCTGTAGATGTGCCCTTTTCATAAGGCCTTTTCTAATTGGTCAAGTGGTTCAGGGGTTACGGAGCTCTAAACCACCAGATTGATTGTTTTACATTGTTTTAAAGATTGTTATTGTGCAACAGTACCAACTGTACCAACCCTACTGTAGTCATGTCAAGCTAGCTTTTATCATTTGCTTTGTTACTTCGTTTTGACTTCTGGGGATCCAAAATAGTTCACAGGCACATAGCTCCGAACTCTGCCATAGACACTGAGCAAACCATTTTCAAGACAGTGTAACAGTTACTTACTTCGTGATGGTGCGTACTTCCCAGCTGAAACAATCGTCTGCAACCGTAAGACTTCACAGATTTTTCTGTAAGGTTCTGTTAATTCATTAAAATAGTCTACTACTTTATTTGCAACTTTCATCACCATTTCATCGTTTGTTGCAGTTGGCTGCCAGTCAAGACAAGTACACCAATGAGGCTCAATGGAAGCCGCTTCACACGTTCTTTCTGCAGGAACCTGTTGACAAAATATACTTTAAATATCGCCTTTGGGTTGCCTCAATTTCATACATATATTTATATATATAAATAGATGTATACTTCTGTGAATAAACTAATGCTTCTATTCTTGGTGCTGCCCATTCCAGTATAGTCCAAATGCAATATATCACGAAGTGTTGGATAGATGTCAAACGGAGTGGTTAGTCGCTCAGCATTTTTCCTGAAGTTAGCCATTGCTTCAGGGTATTTTTTATAAATCCAGGAAGGAAAGGAAAAGGAGAAGAATGGTAGACGTTCCTCTTGTTTGCCTTGCTGATATTCACGGATTTTAGCAAATCTGAACAAAAAAAGAAGATTCAGTCCTTAAGGAGACTGCTAAATTCGTGAAATAATTGTTATCATTTTGTTAATTTTGTCTTCATTAATCTTAGAGGTCTGTCCGCATGCAAGCAAATGAAAGGGCCCAATTCTGGATCCACAGTAGATTGGGCAGGGGAGGCTCTGCTTTGCGGTTAAGTATAACCAAGCGTACGACTGAGTATGGCATTTGCCTTCCCCCGCTCGCATGGTTAGGCTTCACTAATACAAGGCCCTGCTTTCCCATAAGGCCATCGACTAGGGCACAGGCACGGAGGGGGTGCAGTTGGGAAAGTGGAGAGAGAGAGAGAAAGAAGAGGTGCCAGGGTTCCAAAATGCCAAATTGAAGTTTCACACCATTTCAGTCTCGGACAAACCAACCACTTGAAGTAAACATCTCAATTATCCCTACTGTTCATTTCTACATTCATTTTTTTGGGGGTACTAAGAAATGTCTAAAGCATAATGCTTGAAGCCGTAAAAGGCCTTAGAATACCTTAAACTCCATCAGCAACCGGGGTGACCCAGATGGAGTTCGTAGGGCTCCCACAGACTCCTAGCTGGTGTGGATGACCCCCCCCCCCCCCTCCCAACCAAATGCATTTCATTATGCTGCTTCAGGTACCTCAGTGACAAAAAAAAGTCTTAGAAATGGGTGCTCGAATTCTAATGTTTTAAGATTTCAATACTTAGACATATTGGGGGGGGGGGGAGGCAGTCACAAACTTTGGCCTAGGGTGTACTGTAAATCCGGCTCCGACCAATGCTCTCCTTAATGTGGGTCCAGAATTGGACTTCCGTTCTCTCATAGGATGGCAGACCTCTACAATTCAACATAAACCACTCATCAACCAACCAAAAAAACATTTTTTATCACAAATTCTGCATGAAGGTGATGAATTTGATGAATTTACACAAATTTCTGTGTCGATTATGTAACGAAACTGTATGCAAGACAAAACGCTTTAATGCAAGCCAACTTCAGGGTAGGAAAGAGAAGGGGAGTTTCGGCAGGAAAGATTGGATATGAAAGTACGGAACTTCATAATTCCTCTTTTCCAGGCCTTGAAAAGTATCGAATTTCATAAGGCCCCTCCCTTTCCAGGCCTTGAAGTGTATGGAATTTCATAAGGCCCCTTTCCATACCTTGAAAAGTATGGAATTCTGACGAATTGTCATTAGGCTGGATAAGCATGGAATTTACAAGTGCTGTAATTTCTAAGCAACAAAATCTTATAGTATGTTTTATGTAGTGTAATACACTGCCACATTATACTTCATAAACTTAATAAAATTCCAGAATTTAGTTAAGCAGAAATTCAGCAAATCTTTAAAGGAAACCTCTGTAGATGGTGAATGAAACCTAAAATTTTCCTATTAAACCTGCATGTTACTATGGTTTAATAATATCCCAATAATATGCTGAATTAAAAAAAAAATCATATATAGAACAATAATCAATTTAGTACCAAAATCAATTTAGCACCACAATTGAATTAGGATACTGCGTATGCAAAATGGCATGCCATTTTGCACACTCTGTATCTTAATCCAGTTGTGTGGTTCATAAAGTACTGGAAAACTATAAGCCTAATAAGTAAAATACAGGCCTAAAGTAGCTACAAAGTTCGTAAGTCCATTAGAACACTTTCAACATGTTACGAATTATCCTTACTTCTATGGCATTAGGTGTGACATTAGGGATGTATTGGATTCTGCTAGCATCTGGTGAAGTGTTGCATGTACGCAGTCTATGGTGTATATATTTAGTCGCATCTGCTCAGTTTGTCATCCCATTTGCTCCCCTTTATTCCTATCTTAGTCATGAGTTTGTAGCTTTTCAGCAGTGCATTTGATAAGAGTTTAGCAAAGTTCGGGCGCAAACAACAATTGTGCTGACGTGCACTTACTTTATCCTTCCTTTTCTTCTTTTCTTCTTTAACCTGCATTCTGTTTCATTACATTTTATTCTGAATAACGTTTTTGGGGCTCAAACTACAATTATTTCTGTGTTAAACTTATTACAGTGGCCTGAGGTAGGATGCCAGCCCTACAGTATACTCTACTGACCCGAGGAACGCATTGAAATGGTGCTGCTATGCGGTCTGCATGGATTCAATGCTCAAACCCTTGTGCAGGTTCGAGAACAATTCCACCAACTTCATCCAGATTTGAACCCGAAGTCAATTCAGTTCAATTTATTAAGAGCGGTGATCCCACGGGTCGTCTGACAGTGGGCCATTTCCATTCAATCACTTCAATAGATTGAAGAGCGGTAGCTACACTGACGACGACGACGACGAAAACGAAAAACGAACAACGAAAAACGACAACGAAAACAAACAACAAACAACGAAAACAAACAACAACAAAAGTCATGTAATAATTAAACAACAAACAACAACAACAAACAACAACAACAACAAAAGTCATGTAAACGTTGTAATCTACCGTTGGATGACGTAATCAACTTGACGGCAACGCTAATGTGTTACTAGGAAACGTTAGTGAGTCATGCTAACCTGCAGACGTTAAAAGTTAAAATAAACCACAGCAGAAAATAAAATGATTACAGGCTAGCCTAATTTGGCTAATTATCATTACGAACGTTGGCAGCACTTAGAAGGACATTATTTGTATCCTTTTTTTCCAATTTTGTTTCATTTAGAATCCGTACGACTTAATCTCCCCGCCCCCCCCCCCCCCCCAAGCTGTGATGGCCTATTTTAGGCGTATATTTTTCCAGTACCTTTTCCAGTACTATGTATAAGGTTGTACAAACCATGCATAGGCATAAATTATCAGCTCTGTTTGGAATACTGTACGTATTCAGTCAATATTTTCTATAGGATGTGACAAATTTTATTTCCTTCCAGAATTTTGTTTGACTGTAACTGTATTTTGGCAGTAATTGAAAAGAACACGGTAAAAATCAAATACCAGCACCCAAACAATCATCCAGCTACGTAACATATTATTAGCTTGGTGAATTTTGCTTCACTCTGCAAATTAAATTAAATTAAATTAACAAATGTTCGTTAATGCCGATATCGTACACGTTCGTAATTATCTACTAGTAATCGACCTGTTTCTGCTTGATCAATCATACAAAGATAATGTCTCTCATCTTTAAAATGTCGTACGTTTGTAATTTTCTACTATAAACTAACCTGCGTCATTGACCACCTGTGATAATAAGAGTACTGTTTAGATGTCCCTCATCTTTTAAATGTCGTACACGTTTGTAATTATCTACTAGTAACCGACTTGTGTCTGTAATCAATCATACAAAGACGATGTCCCTCATCTTTAAAATGTCGTACATGTTTGTAAATATCTACTATAAACCAACCTACGTCGGTGACAGTGACGGCGTCAGGACTGAATTGTTTGGGGGGGGGGGGGGGGCGACAGAGGGCACATCTGGAAATAGAGTGGGCCAAGGACTTTTTTTTTCAAAGCAATCACATTAGGCACTTTTATTCCGTTTAATTCAACCTGAACATAACCTAAGCTTCAATGCAGCACAATTTATTTGCAAATAAGCCCCATAAATACACAAAATAAATTAGGCTGCACATATTTTGCAAAGCTGATAAAAACATATGTATGTAAATAGAATAAATTAAAAAATAAAAGCTCTGTTTATTCATTTGATTTCAAGTTTAATCTGCAAGTGTATTTTTATTATTTTATTTTCTGGTGGTGACTTGGGTGTTGGGGTTGGGGGGGGGGGTAAAATATTTGGGGGGTGACGGCCCACCCTGGCCCACCCCTGGCGCCGTCACTGGTCGGTGATCACTCGTGACAATAAGAGTACTGTTTAGATGTCCCTCATCTTTTAAATGTTGTATACGTCTGTAAGTATCTACTAGTAACTGACCTGTGTCTGTGATCAATCATACAAAGATGATGTCCCTCATCTTTAAAATGTAGTACATGTTTGTAATTATCTACTAGTAACCGACCTGTGTCTGTATGATCACTCATAAGAAGATGATGTCCCTCCTCTTTAAAATGTCGTACATGGTTGTAATTATCTACTATAAACTAACCAGTGTCGGTGGTCACTCATGACAATAAGAATGATATTGTTTGGAAGTCCTTTATCTTTGAAATGTAGTACATGTTTGTAATTATCTACTAGTAACCAACCTGTGTCCGTGATCACTCATGACAATAAGAACAGTATTGTTTAGATGTCCCTTATTTTTTAAGTGTTGCATCATTTCTTGAAGGTCATCATCTGCAGAACCAACTAAATTGAAGTCATCGTGACTGAGTTCACTGTGAAATGTGAATGCAAACTTGGGTCTATTGGCATACATGGCAAAAAATTGACGCACCCAGTTCATCAACACCTGACAATGAAATTCAAATATGGAAACCATTTTATCAGCAAACAATTTACAAATGACTTTTTTAAAGTCACATTACACATAACAAATTATAGCACAATTAGAATATACAAATTTGATTTCGATAACTAACTGCAAAGTTTAGCAACTAACATCACCTATCATTTTCAACGTTTACTTGACCACATGATAGGCCTTAGTGATGTGCTTTTATATCTCCGTTGTTTCCGTTAGTCTTGCAAACTCTAGTTTGTAGTGTTTTCTCCGCTCTGGACTATGCTACTACTATTCCAAGGTCTTTGGGACTAACTGATAAACAATGACCCATTTAGGAGGCACAATGAGCACGTGCCTAGGGCCCCTAATTTTTAGGAGGCCTCAAAAGTAATTTAAGCCTTAGGGCTTCGTCGGGCAGATGACCGGGTGCGGTTAACGCTCGCTAAAACCCTTTGACCCCTTTGAGTAATTTAAACAAAGCAATTTCTGTAAAGTAAATTATCACGTGATCAAATAATTTTTCATAGTTTAAATACTAATTTGGAGACATAAATATAGCATTGGCTGTAAATCACTTAAATTATAATACTTTAAAGTAATAGTTGAAAAAAAAATGCTGGCAAACCGAGATCATTAATGCCCATCTGAATCCTGTCATTCATATGGTCATCCTGATATTTTTTGTGTCCGTCGACTGCATAATAGGGCCCCAAAATCTGGCAGTGCTTGCCTCAACCAGTAGAAATGCGTCACATGTTTGTATGAAAGCAATTTCGTTAGGTGGTTTGGCACTTAATGTGATTCGTCTTTGCCCGTGTATTATATATATAATAATATAATAATAATAATAATAATAATAATTTTAACCACTGGGAAGCGGTAAGGAATTGGAAGGGGTGCAAGCCCACTAACACCAATCCTGGTCAAGTTAAGGGTTTAAGAGCTGAGAAAGTGGAGTGGGATTACATCTTTTGTGTGGAGACGTGTTCAGGTCTTTTTAGAAACTGGCTAAGTGATGCTGAATTCAGGCTTCGTCGGAAGATGGCAGCATTTCTACTTGAAATGGCTTCCTCTGAAAGGGAATTCCATGCTGGGATCACCCGCACTGCAAAGAAGCTTCGCCTACATTCAGCTCTTGCGAACGGGAGTGACAGTTTCATGGAATGTCCGCGGGTAGAGAGTAGGTTACAACGATCAAATAGGGGAAGGTCAACTTTTTCGAAACCGCGTAGAATTCGAAAAGTAAGGATCAAATCTGATTTCAATCTGCGCAATTCAAGAGAGTCAAGACCTAGTTCAGTTAGACGTTTGTTGTATGGTAAATCTTTAAACCCATGGAGACTTTTTGTGAAGCGACGTTGAACAGATTCGAGCAAGTCGATATCCTTAAGCAATGGTGGTGGGTGACCACACTGGGCTAGCATTTTCAAGTAGGGGGCGAACGAAGACCTTAAATGCCCAGACTTTTGTTTTAATGTCACCAGATGTAAAGCATCTGTTTACAATAGCGAGACGTCTGAAGGCTGATGTGGCTATTTTACCACAGTGTAAGGAAGACTTGAGGTTTGAGGTGAACCAGACTCCAAGATCTCGGATTTCGCATACGTTGGGTAGTAAGTGGTTTGTTAAAGAGTAGGAAAAGGCTAGGTTTGTTTTACCAATATGAAAAGTCTGGCATTTAGGTTGGGAAATAGGTAACTGCCAGGTAGTTGCCCATTTTTGTATGTGACAAATCGTGGTTGAAATTGCAGAAGCATCGTTTTGTTCAATCACTTCAGAAGCAATTTTTAAGTCGTCAGCAAACTTGTATCCATTTACAAGTTGTGGGTCGCATTTAAGGTTGTTTAAATAAACAATGAATAGTAAGGGACCAAGCACGGATCCTTGTGGTACGCCGCTAATGATCGTTGCAGGAGTGGACAGCGAATTTGCAACGAGTACTCTTTGAGTTCTGTTTGAGATGAAATCAGCAATCCACTGCGTGAGTTCTTCCCCAAAGCCAATGGCTTTGAGTTTGAACAACAATTTGCGGTGCACAACTGACTCGAATGCTTTTTGGAAGTCAAAATAGATAACGTCAGAATTTACGCCGATGTCAAGAGCACTGGTCCAAGAGTCCAGTGCCAAAAGGAGTTGATGAGTTGCAGAACGACCTGGCACGAACGAACGACCTGAACGAACCCAAATTGATCTGAGTTTATGAGGTTGAATTTCTCTAGAAAATCAAGCATAGTTATTCTAATAATAGATTCCATAACTCTGCATGGGACGACTGTTAGTGCAATTGGTCGGTAATATTTTACATTTGCTGCATCGCCCTTTTTATGAACTGGTGTTACAATTGCAGTGCGCCAGACTGAAGGCAAAACACCGGCTCGAAAGGATTTCGTAAATATAGTTGCTAGTGGGTAACAGATCTCATCAATAAATTGTTTGTAGAAGTAGGCAGAATAGCCATCTGGGCCCACTGCATGACTTGGCTTTAATTTAGAAAGAGCACTCCACACGGAAGGCGGAGAAAAATTGACAGAATTGCACTCTTCATCAGGTTGGATGGCTTCTGTAGATTGGTACATAACTTCGTCATAATCAATGATTCCATTTGAGGCAAACATCTGGTTTAGTGTCTCGGCTTTTTGTGTCGTCGATGATGAACTCATCTTCAGACCTAAGTGGTGGAATTGTCCTTGAAGAACCAGTTTTTTGGCGATAAAGCCTGAAAAGTGCTGACATGTTACCCTCAGCTATTATCTTAGATTCACGTTCCAAGTGCCATTTTCCGACTAAGTCTGAATATGCCTGTCGGCAGGCTTTATACCTGATTGAGGTAGTTGGTGTCTTTTTGTACCGTTTCCATAGGTTTAGTTTTTTCTTTCCCAAGTTTGAAATAGCGTGTGGCAAATGTAATGCAGAAGGTTTACCGCAATGGCGCTGAGTTCGACATCTGTCTTCATAATGATTAATGATAATGATTAAATATGAAAGAGCAATGAGATGTTGGCACATTCCAAGGAAAGATGGCAGACTCACTCACAACCCACACGTAATTTGTCTTGATACCACTCTTATTTTAGGCAATTAGTTCTGAAAATAATCGTGTATAACTATGCAAAGCACGAAGACTCACATATGTTTGGTTACACCCTTTTTAAGCAACTCAATTTTTTTAAAAGAGGGCAAGGTGCATTAATAATTAAAAAAAAAGATGGTATGCGTCCACAAAAAAATAAGGAGGGGGTTCAGTGTGAACTACATTCTTTGGCTTATAGGAATACTAAGCCCTCACTTTTCCAATTTTTTTAATGTTAGTTAAGACCTTAAAAATCTTTTTAAGATTTATAAAATCTAGCTTGCCTTGAGAGCTACATCGAAATAAATAAAAACAACTGCATCTTTTAAACCACCTATCCCAACAAGAAGCAGTGAGAACTTGTGTCACGCAAGTTTGTGACGTCATCTTTCTTGATGGAAGTTGTGGTCCGGTCATACCTTCCTGTTTCCAGCCACTATATTGCGCGAGTACCGGGAGACACTGGTTTGTTCTGGCAGTTGTGCCAAATCATGCAGGCAGCTATGGAATGAGGTAAGAAAGATGACGTCATGCTGCACAATTCAAACGGGATTTTCTCCAGTGTTTGTGAGCTAAGCTTGAATTAAAAAAATTCGTGCAGTTTAAGCACTAACACCTATCGATGGCGTATGCCTCTTAACATTAATTTCAGAATCTAAACTTACTATAAAAATATTCGTAGTCAGAGGGTTTTGCATCGCTTTTTCTTGTCTTGTAAACAGGCGCCAGCTGTAAAGCATCATTTTTCGAAGCACATTGCTAAACTATGTTTCCTCATAGCGATGTAAAAGTAGTCATATTGAGTATTATCGCCTCATAATCAATAATCCTTAAAATTACGCTCCCTGGAAAATTTTACAAACACAGTTCTTGTCACTTCCATAGTGTTGCTTCCATTAGTGTCATCAAAGCGACGTGGCCTTAAAGTGGCACTATCACCAATTGAAAAGCAAACGAAAATAGCATGACGCCATCTAGTGGCAGTAATATTGTTAACCTTTACAGCTTGCACGGAGGTGCACAAGGACGGACCAAATTTTCACTCAGTAATTAAGGTAGTCATGGCTTGTTCGTTTCATTCAAAGAAATGCCGTTACGCAGTCCTTCACTTGGTGCAAGCAAATACTAGATAGCACTGGATGTTGCCGGATTCTGCCTACTTTCAATCAGTGATAGTGCCACTTTAAACTGGTGTCTTGCTGACTTATTGATAGGCAGCTAAGCTAATGACAGCTGATACAAGATAATTAAATTGGTCACGTCAAGCACAGTCACAGTGCTACACTCATCTATATCCAAAGAATTCATGTTCATAGATCTTATTCCTTTCTATATCCGAAGAACAGTAAAAAAAAATGTTACACAGCAATTGTTGTGGTTTCTACATGTACAGGGATTTTGTTGCTTACAAGGGAACCAAAAGGAGAACGAGGTTACATTCCACTTCCTGTAGACTAGCTAGCAATATCTGCTGTAAAATTCATAATAGGATATGCTACCTTTTAGATACCTTAATTCTTTCTTGGGAAATGCTCTCCCCTCAAGAACGGAGACACCGGCAGATGCCTACATTATTAAGAACGCAATCGAGCAAGGCATCATCCATCATCAGAGACAGCAATGCCACCTGAGATATAGCTCACGAGTGACACCTTCTGCAGTCCGGGTGAAGGAAGCCGCCGACGGGTGTACAGGCCGACAAATGTGCATGCTGTCCTAGGTTGAGTTGCCAGCTGGTGCCTATTTCCTGGGTGGGCATTATGCAGATCACAATGAAGATGATTTCCACCTTAATGCTGCCAAAAATGGTAATAGTGACAGTAAAGTGAAGGACTGTTGAAATCAGCTGTTTGTCAAAAGGATTACGAATGTGTTTTACAGGGGAATGTCAGGAGATGCAAGGCACCCACATTCCGCGGGAGAAACAAGACTGAAAAATGACCACAGGAGTAAGGTACTGAATTCACCACATAGTACAAATTTGCAAACATCTCAGGAAATAGAAAGATACCATGAAAGGAAGTAAGCTTACAAAGATTATATGGGAATGGAAAAATAACTGTTTTAAGAACAACCATTGATGAAATAGTGGCTAAACCCCTTCCAGATATTTGCAAGCATACCAAGAGAGGTTTTTTTAAAATTAAAACGGGGAATCTTGTGAAATAAATGCTATCACTGGCTGCATTTTTCGATTTCTTTAAAGGGCAATTAAATCCATTTTGACATGCATGTTTGACTTTTGGATCACTTAACAATAACTAAACACAAGAATTGCGGTAAGAATACGTCACTTACGTCCGATATAACAATTTAATTACTGCATCACCAAAACACGACACGGAGATTGCCATTGTTTTGCTGGCGCACTCAGAAATTAATGCCGACAGATGTCACTTTTCGATTTCCACACGCAGCCGATTAAGATAGCTGTATTGACTGTGAGGAGCTCAAGCGTCTGACGGCCTTATCTGGCCGGCAGTGTAGTGGCCAGCTAAGGCCATCAGACGCTTGAGCTCCTCACAGTCAATACAGCTATCTCAATCGGCTGCGAGTCGAAATCGAAGAGATCCGTCTGTCGGCATTAATTTCTGTGCGTTCCAGCAAAACAATGGCGACCTCCGTGTCGTGTTTTGGCGATGCAGTAATTAAATTGTTATATCGGACGTACGTAACGTAGTCTTACCGCAATTCTTGTGTTTAGTTATTGTGTAAGTGATCCAAAAGTCAAACATGCATGTCAAAATGGATGTAATTGCCCTTTAAGTTTAAATGCACCTGAATTATCACTTAATTTGGATTTCCTGCTAATGGTAAAATGACCTCAATTTCGTTACGGCTCTCTTCAGATTTTCTTTATAAACCAAGCAACAATACGATGTAATATTCTGGCAAAAAGCAAGTTAAAAATGTGTACCTTATGGCGAGGAGTTCCCCGGAGACATAGGCGTTTATGGTGTTTGAAGAGAGGATCAGCCGCAACATAAAATGCCCTCATGAAATGATCAGTTGGTTGTTCTTGAAAACCTTTAAGTCGGTAGGTGAAAGTTCCAATAAAAGGACAGTCTTCAGCAAATGCAGTCACGTACCCAAATTTCTGATACTCTTTCCATACAAAAGGATAAATGTTGACAGGCTGGGATTTAGGCATTCTTTTCCTAGTTTCTGGAAGTTCTGGTTCCGTGCGTCCAGTTAAAATAGGAATTAGAGCTTGTGGAGTTCCATCGCCAACAATGTTGTAACCTTTTAACACAATTGCGCCTAACTGGTTCGTCAAGAAAGAATACGTCTTTGGCAGTTTGCGTTTAAATGTATTGCGAGATAAGGAATCAAATCCCCACATTAATACATTAAGTCCAAGGCCAGAAGATGGTAATTTGTTCCAGCTTGCACGGGCATGAACATTGGCGTCATTTATTATGCCGGCCATTATGTTGTCATAAGTCTTGTTTTTCCCATTGCTGCATGAAACCTAGACCAGGGAAAGTAACAAATATTTCAGATATTCTGAATTTAGTCACCAAGTAATATTTTTGTAAACAGGAGAGTGACGCATGGTAAGGGCCCAAAATGGCAGGCCAAATTTATTAAAAACTATTCACTGTTTACTAAAACTACAACTAGTAGGGTACATAAACACAAGCAAGCAATGCAAAAACGGCCCCAAAGGGGTCAAATTGGGCATTACAATTTCACATAAAAAATGAATTGAAAAAAAATAGCAGGCATCTTCAGAAGAAAACAAAACCTAGACTATTCAAGCAAGCTCTTAACCTACATTAAAATAACTAGGGTTGGGAGGGGGGGAGGGCTTTTTAAGTGGCAATGCGCAGGTAAAAAATAATGAACTATACTGCGCAAAACGTCTTGCTCCCATTTAAAAGCACGATTCCAGCCTTAAGGAACAAGGGGAAAGCAAGAGATGGTCAGCAAACATTCTAAAGAAATGGTTAGATCTCCCCCTCCCCCACCTCCAAGGTGCTGCCAAGTCAAAGACTCCTCTGTTTGCATTATTTAAACTAACGTAAATCTGTCATGAGAGAGGAAAGAGGTGAGTTTTATTGATAAAATAGTAGCTGTGATTAATATTATCAGGAGCGAATTATATACATGTCCTCTTATATTTATGCTACCCCTGATATTATGTAGAAAGCAATGTGTACATCCCACTTTTAACTGAAGACGTTAGGTGTTCTTGCAAACCAAAAGATTACAAATTTTGTAATTTGATTACACTTTGTGAAATGGACTGTTGCCTTAGTTGCATTCGTGATTATGGAAGAATAACTTCATTGTAATTACAATTACCGAATTCATGATTATCACCACATAACAGTTCGTAAGTTGGTTTACAGAACCCATACAGAAACGTTAAAGCTTTCATAGTGTGAAGTAGTCTAACCCTTTTTTGATCATATGAAGAATCACGTTCTCAGCTTCCGTGCATGAAAGATATAAAGACCACTGCAGTTCAATATTTCTTCTCCCTAATTCTTGTTTGAAAGTCTTCGGCCTTGTGCGATGGTTAATTTCATTTTGAACACGAGGGCTGTTTCGTGGCAACATAGGAGTTGAGTTGCTTTATTATTCCGATTTATTTTCTTTGCGAGCGACCGACAGGTTAGTAAATTATGAATTTATTTAAACTAGCGTACTCATAAGTAGTATTTGTATACACAAACAACTCGTTTAATTACATGTCTACGTTTACAGCAGCTGGTGATTCATAGTAACCTAGGCTGTGCAGGTTCACCATGTGCGTATTGCATTATGTCCTATAAATTCTTGGTTATGGTTATACGGATAGGCTGTAATTGAGATTGACGCTTAATAGGGATAGGCTGTAACGAGTTACCAAGAACAGTCGTTATGTGGTTGCAAAGATCTAACAATGCACAAAGATTCTATGATCTAGATCTAGGTTTACACCATTTTATTCCAATGTAAGGCGAATGCATTTTGTACAGTCACCTAGTTGAGTGATGTAGTCCATTATATGCTGAATCAGCATGTTCCAACGCTATTTCTTCTGAATGGAACATTTATAAGCAAGCGTTGATCCAGAATGAAGTCTTGGAGGGGGCCGCAGCCCCCTCTGCCCCTCCCTAGGATCCGCCCTTGTTTATAAGCACCTGACATCGACTATCAACAGTAAATTGCTTAAACCTAAACTCACCTTAAAAAAATCTGACTTGAGATCGACAGGACGATCTGTTGCAGGCACCATTTCGTCATCGACGGTTGAAAAATCCGTCTGTCGTTTTAAAAATGTGTAGTTACACTTAACATCATGATGACGTTGCAGAGTTTCATTGCACACAAATACTCGTCCTCGATCAATACAAACCCAATCACCATCTGGATCACAATCAATTGGCTTGCTTAGTACAAAGAATTTAGAAATAAGCGTATCGTTGATATCTAACTTTGGCATAACACAGGCAATTTGCGAACTATTTGAGTTGGATACAAATTGCTGGTAGTCACTGTATCGTTCGGAATGCTGGTAGCCACTGTATTGTTCGGAAGGTGATCGTAGTTGCCATAAGACTGTCAAGCCTAATACACATCCTAGTAAAATGAAACACTTGCGACGATAGACTCGCATGTTTCAAGATGAATCTGCAGACATGAAAGAGAGAAAAACACAATTACAAAAACACAAAAAACACATTGGGAAACCAATACACAATTTTTTTATATATTTTTTATTTTGACTAGCCTTACGTCAGCCGAAGCAATTAATGCTTGTATGGCTTGTACGGCTGTATAGTTTGGAGAACAGAATTACGCTTGTCAAAGTGGTGAGAACAGAAAACGCCCATAATCACGTGATGCCTGAAAACCAAATGGGCTTATAACACTAGCTTATTATAGCCTGACCAGAAAAGAAACTGATAGAAAAAAAAACTTAACTTGTACTGTTATCAAATAATATTTTTCGACGCACACCTCTGATTAAACTAAAGCAAAAATGTTAAATTATGTATTTGGCAGTAAGATTTTTAATTTGTGTAGCGTTATATACTGTACAGGATGTTTCTAAACCCTATGCAGAAATTTAAAGGATGACTTCCACCATACAAGTGAAGGTGAAATGTCCTATAAGCATGTGTCCGGAAATACTTCCTAAGGGCACTGCGGTCCATCGAAAGTGGCCCCTATCAGGTGGTCCCGACCTAATATCTCGGAAACAGTTTGAGCCACAGCAATAAGCCTTGGTATGTGAAGTAACAGTAACAACAGCTATTATTCCACTGTATTAGAAGATTACATACACCTAGGGAGGGGCAGAAATGGACAGGGTGGTGGGGGGGGGCGACTTATCCCCCTCCCCTTTCTGTTTATCATTGAATGTCTTTTTCAAGTTGTAATATCAGACAAATGGATTCTCCAGAAAGAAGTATACAAAACGATCCTCTTGTGGAAAACCCATACGACCAATCGGTTTCAAGAGAAATGAAAGATGGAAAAATGGATTGACAGAAAACTGCATAGTTCAATTTGAACGAACCTTGTTATAGGTAATCCGCGGGAACCGGTTGACCTTCACAGGCCAAAAGAGGTGCCAGTGAATATTTTCATCACATGCTGTTCAACCAGGACCTCTGCGGTCTCTGCCTCCCCCCCCCCCCCTCCAGGCCCCAAGGACAAACTTTATGCGAACGTCATGCACGACACAAACATCAAGGCTAACGTTGTCTCACAGAGTTACAAACGAATTACAAAAGTGTTCAAAATGTCCTCCCCTAGCCGCAATGCATGCTTCCATGGGTTGTCTCATTGACTGCATGCATACCCGTTCAAAGATACCAGGGGTATTTCGTACCGTTTCGAAACCAGCCCACTCACGGATTACCTCAACATTATTTTGGAACTGGCTGTTTTGGGCAGAAAAACACAAAATTTCGACCAAACCCGGAATTAAATGGTACGGAAGCGTTTTTTGTCTCAAATGAAAGCTGTGTATGTGCAGAAAAACATACGCAAAATCCCCCCTAATCCCTTTTAAGTTATGGCCACCATATTGAAAAATGGCGGCCGCTTTTCCGTTTTCTTCAATTATCTTGAAAACTATTCATTCTACGTAAAAAATACAAAGGTCAAAAATTAAAGAACAGAAAATTCTACACAAGTTTCGTCCTATAACAGTTTTTACTAGCACGTAGGGATTTTGAGATATGGTAACTCAAAATGGGATTTTGGATAGGTCAGTTTTGTTTTAATTGGTTTTCGACAGGTAGAAAGCCTCAAAATTCTGACCAAACCAAGAAATGAATGACACAGGAGCGCTGTTGGTCTCAAACGAAAGCTATGTATGTGTACAATAACATAGTCAGTATCCCCAATCAATCTCTATTAATTTAAGGCCGCCATCTTGGAAAATGGCGACCGTATTTCCATTTTCCTGCTTTATCTTAAAAACAATGCATTATAGGGAAAAAATACAACAGTAAAAGTTTAAAAAACATAAAGGCATACATTTTTGCCATAATTTGGCTGATTTTATTTATAAAAACGGTTTCACATCATGCTGCCAATAAACGATCATGATCATGATCATCTACTTGATCGTCTATAAGTATTAAAGTCCTCTTCGTTTTCGCATCCTTCACCATGACAGCTCCCACAGGGAACAACACATTTTACACCGTGCTTCTTTATACAATCCGCTTACACGTGGATGCAGTGACGTCATCTTACACTTGCATCTGACTACCTTGAGAAGATTATCTGTTGCTACAAAGTCATCTGTCATAATAGGAGCAAACGTATTGTTTGTGGATCTAAGTCTCCCAACGGCTATGTTGCTATTTGGTGATGAACTAGCTGGTAACGTCTCGTGCCACATTGTTGTCGATGAATCCGTTCTTCTATGATACAATCATTTAAGACATTTCTATTCAGAGCCTTCAACTGTGTCTTGAGTGATATGATTGGAACTCATTATCAGGGTAGATTAGTAGGTAGTGACGCCTGTCTGAAAACGTGGGGTAAAGAAAGACCTGCTTCCACCAACGGCACCAGAAGGCAGCACTTGTCTGGTCTGGCGTAGGAGACGAAACTTGAAATAAAAATGGCGGCATCGTTGCCATGGTAACCATTGTAATAGCGACAATACCTGCGGAAACAGACGAAATACTCGTGGGTGGGCAACATTCGAAGTTGAAGAACTTATTTCCGTGTTCCATTCAAAGTTAAACTGTATGCAGTTCGTTACAATAAACATAAACCACGAATGAAGCTTCACCTGAACGGCCGATAAGCACGCTACTCGAACCTTCTTGGTCCACAAAACCGTGTGTTGTATCATAGATTAGAAAGTTAACTAGATAGACCGTCTCACTTCTTCCCGTCCTACGCGGCCCTCTAGCGATAGTTGCGGCTACTAATACCTCTGTTAATGCTTTGCCTTCTGCTGCTTCCAAGTCTAAAGCATTAGCAGAGGTATTAGTAGCCGCAACTACCACTAGAGGTCCGCGTAGGACGGGAAGAAGTGAGACGGTATATCTAGTTAACTTCCTAATCTATGGTTATACTTAGCGCCACTCGCAACGACAACCCGTTTACAATTGAATATTGGATTTAAAAAATAAAATTTTATCAGCCAGTTCTGATCTTTCTTTAAATTATTTTAATGTCCTAATCTGAATTATGGTATATTTTAAGCCGATTAATTTTGCATTATTATCGTGATGAATTTGTTTTAGTGACGCTAAATAGTTTTGATCCCCACAATGCTTTGCAATTCCGTTACTTCACGACAGCGCCCTCTGGCGGTAAATCGCTGGAAGCAGGTAGTTCTTTCCCCCACAATGTTTACCGTTGTCAGAAAAAGAGTGTCACTACCTATATATTTTTCTACCCTGCTCATTATCTTGCCAATCTCTTTCATTTCTAGTGATGCTGTAAATGCTTTCAGCATGCTTATTTTTCCTTGACCAAAAATAGCGGATGTGGTGTCACATCCTCTCATTGCATGAATACAGTAAGTAATATATTTTCAGAAACATCTTCCCCATTGTGTTCACATATGTGGCGCATGTGTAATACCTTTGCGGTACAAGACGTATATGCGAATGGCCGCTAATGGGAGACCTGTATACAAAAACTTCCACCAGATAGAAAGAGCGGCCCATTTCCGTAGCCTGAGAGTTCTTCACCAAATAGCAGCATGGCAGTAGAGAGATTTAGACCCAGTTAGTTTGGGCTGGAAAACCACTACCAGTGCATTTGCTCCTATTACGATAGATGACGTTGTAGCACCAGATGATGCTCAAGGTCGTCAGTTGCCAAGGCCGTAGCGAAGGGTACTTGGTTGGGGGGGAAGGGGGAGTGACTCTCAATTTGCCAACTCATCCTATGATTTTGCCAACTGGCTTAAAGAATGCCAGTAAAGTACTTTTGAGGGTTCAGCTAGGGGGTCTGGGGAACTGCTGTGAGCTCCCCCAGCGGGGTCCGGGGCGGAGCCCCGGAAGCTGAATCATTTTAAGCTATTTTAGTGCCTGTTTCTAGCCTCCAGTGAACACTGAAGCAACAAATTGTCAAGCAAATTTTGGTGATTTTTTTAATTCATTTTTTAGAATGGCAGGTTTCGTAAAAATTTTATTGTGACTAAATCATGTTTTTTTGTTGTTTTTTTTTTTCCAAATTAGATATAACCGATTTCAATTTAGAATAATATAAACAGGCTTAGACTTAATTGTATATTTTGGACTTTTAGGCTATAATTAATGATGACGACTTCTGTGTGCAAGCATAGGCAGCAGGTCAGGGGCTGAAATTTTTTTTAAATGTACTACCGAAAGGTGAAAATTAATGATATTTTTTTCTCAGTTGTATCCCAAACAACTATAGGCCTAGAGGTATTATTGTAAAAAAAAAAAAACTTTCACATTTTAAAACCAAAGCATATTCCAGTTTTTAAATAATGGAGCGTCGAAAGACGAAACTTTTTACATCAGTTTTGTCCAAAACAACTTGACGTATTATTGGAGAAGAGCTTCCACATTTGAAATCAACATGCTCCAATTTAATTTTTTTCCATTAATTCAGGGGATCTTGGGGACCGGTCATTATTTATGGCCGTGGGGGTGGGGTGGGAACTGAAAATGTGACCACTAAATTTTCAATGACTCCCCCTTCAAGACCTGGAAAAAGCCTTGATTCCTACCACCCTAAGGTCCAAAAATGATGTGACCAACCCCCAAAAAATATTTTACACCCAACTTTTGTCGAGATTCCTACAAAAGTATGATGAACACACTGTTAGCTTGTATGACCACATCCTAACATAGTCAGCACCTGAAATGCAGAAGACGCCAAGAAACCAGGTGCCAAGGCTTATCTCTAAAGTTTTTTTTGTAAAAACAGTACATCCAGAAATAGTATTATTAGTTTCAAAACCTTGTAAACAGCATGGGGGGTTTGGGGGGCTTGCCCCCCTGAAGCTGAGCCGTTTTTGGAAATTTTGACTGCTGAAAGTGCCATTTTTGTGGTCCAAAAAGGACTTTTTTTTCCAGTTGGTCAGTGTGTTTTGACCTCCCCCTTTTGACGGCACCTGAAAAATGTATGACCTTCCCCTTGAGAGGGTCCAAAAACTTCATGACCCCTCCCTTCCTCCGGCCTCCCCGGTGGTAAATAATTACCGGTCCCGTAGGGTAATTTTTGCCCTCTATTCATGGCCTTTGGCTCACTTTTGTCCTTTAATATGGGATCTTATGAACTCTTATCGTCAAAGTTTGAACCTTCGAAATTAACAAGTTTAAAATTTTTAACTATTTTCATTTGAAAAATGTAGTTGTTTCTGCATTAATACAAATTCAAATTTAGTGGCGATAGGTTAACAGAAAAAGGACAACAGAAAAATCAATCAGCTAATTCAATTTTTCCAACTCGGTTTTTGATTTTGCTAACTCTACCCGATTTTCATGAAGTACAGCTTTAGTTCACGTTACTGTTTTAACTAAAACCAAGGCACTGATGGACTAGCAGATGAACTAGTAAATCAAAGCAGCAACTCTGCATTAATTTTTTAGATTTATTTGATATCACAACTTCAGACGGCCATAACTTGGCAGAAGTCCTTACGCAGAGTTTGTTTTATGCAGAGTTTGTTGATATTTCTGCTTTACCTAAGAAAAGTTCTAAATCCTGGCAGTGATGTTGTGTTTTGGTATATTAATATGCCAGTAATTTTCTACCCTCCTGAAATACCAGTTATGAGTTGCTCAACGCTAAAACCCGTTATGATCGGCACTGTCTAACAGAAAAAGAACTCTAGGAAGTAAAATAGCCAACTCAATTTTTAGTTTTGCCAACTGTGTACGATTTTCGCGAAGTTAATTGTTATCACGACTTCAAACTCGGTGGGGATACAGTTTTGTTCATTTTTTGTTTTTTATTTTCTACATTAGCTGTGATACTATAAGTTATGGTGGAGACATAGCAAACAAAACGGCCAAGTCAATTTTCGATTTCACCAACTATACTTATTTTCGCGGAACTTCTTTTCCCCCACTCCTTACAGCCTAGCTATGCAGGGAAGCAACCAGAAATAATCAGGGGCAGCGTTTCACTTACTCCACAGAAGTGTTGCGAAAACTGATGGAAAAAAATGTATTGTAAACTTTACTTTCAAACTGACGAAATGATGATAATAATTAACCAGTACTCGTGGAAACTGGAAGTTGCAGTGAAAATTTTTCCGATTTTGCCAACTCGATAACTCGAATTTGCCAACTGTATGTGTTTCTTGGATGGTTGGGGGGGGGAGCTCTCCCCATCCCCCCCCCCCATCGCTTCGGCCCTGTCAGTAAGTTGCAAGTGTTGAGATGACGTCAATTCACCCATGTAAAAGCGGATGTGTACATGTAAGAAGCACGGTGTGAAATGTGTTGCTCCCTGTGGGAACGGTCATGGTGAAGGATGCGAAAACAAGAGGACTTACTCTTAGACGATCCAGATGATGATGATCATGATAATATGCATACATTGGCAGTATGATGTGAAAACTATTTTTAAAAACAAAATCAGCTAAATTATGGTTAAAATGTAAGTCTTTCTGTTCTTTAATCTTTTACTTTCGTTTTTTTTTCGTAGGATGCATTGTTTTTCAGATAGAAGAGGAAATGGAAATTTTCCAAGATGGCGGCCTTAAATTAATAGGGATTGGGGATTCTAACTATGTTATCGTGCACATGCATAGCTTTCATTTGAGACCAACAGTGCTCCCGTACCATTCAATTCCTGGTTTGGTCAGAATTTTGAGGTTTCCTGTCGATGACTCGTTAAAACGAAACTGACCTATTCCTAGTTACATTCTCTCAAAATCACTGTGTTGTAGTAAAATGCTCCAGGACCAAACTTGTGTAGAATGTTCTGTTCTTTAATTTTTTACTATTTTATTTTTTGCGTAGAGGAACAGTTTTCGAGATAAATAAAGAAAACAGAAATACGGCCATACCTTAAAAGAGATAAGGGGGGATTTTGAGTATGTTTTTCTGCTCATACACAGCTTTCACTTGAGACTAAAAGAGCTTCTATACCATTTAAAAGGACATTCCTCCAAGCGCCATTTTTCTCGATCTTCCACATCAATATGGCGCCAAAGGTCTATTTCCTTACCGTTAGTCAATCTCTTGGTAAAAATCCGTTTTAAAAAGTGGCATCTAGGAAATGTTTTGTTGAATAATTGTTAACTTTATTTACTGCGTCCCGCAGTGTATCATGCATTGCGCGCTTACAATAATCATAACGTTTCATCTCTGTGTGTGTATGTACTAATTTGCTAATAATTACCATGAGATCAAAAATCTAAAAGTGTAATGCGTTAAAAATTAAAATTAATTATTCCAATAGATCGCCGAAGCAAAATTATAAGACACTAGCCTAGAAAATTATAAATTGTGATGTTAAAATACGAGAATCATTCCAGTTTGTGACGACACGATTAATGCGTTCGTGCTGGTTCGTCTATTAGGCACAATGCCAAATGAGACAGTAGCTTCGTTCTTCGCTGCGAAGAACTGAGCTACTATCTCAGATGACCTTGGTGTTCTATTTGCGCGGAAGGAGATCAGCGCGAGCTGTTATAAGGCAGGCGGAAGGTTATAAGACAGGTAGGGTTTCCCTTTAATTCCGGATAAAAGTGGAAATATAGCCGTCTATTAACGATGCTGTTGAACTTTTTGCGGGACTTTTGATAAATTCGGTAAATTTTGTGGACGCTACGTTCTGTTTGTCGTATCTACTCTCCGGGGCAAACACGAGACAGTCTTCAACTCGCACGTTTGAATCTGTATTTATGTTTGTCACTGTTCATAATTAGTTCACTTATAATCTTATTCAAAGGACATACCCTCTATTTTCGAACATCCTGCACGAAATAGCTTTTGCAACATTTACATAAGGTTAGGGTGAATGCAGAAAAACCGTTTCTCACGAGGGGAAAAATAGGAAAATGAATGTCTTTTCAATATTTATACAGTTTGAACTAATGTTGCAAAACTGAGCCATACAGTAAAGTCAACCTGGAGGAATGTACCTTTAACTTGAAACGTGGTATAAACTATAAATTCCAGGTTTAGACCAAATAAACCGATTTTGTTAGGTAATTAGTTTTAAAGTAAATTTTTTAAGCCAAGGCAGTGTTCTGAAGACTGCTTGCTCAACCGAGTAAGATATGCTGTAATGCATTAGTTTATTTTCTATATTCACAGGGCAGAGACCTATGGCTTCTGCCCAGTGCTCCACATGGGAAGTGCTTTGCTACTACACTTATACGATTTTTTCCTGTTCGCCACATCTAATTCCCCCCCCCCCCCTCCCCAACTAGAATATTTCAGATAGGAATTTCGTCTTCGAACTCGTGAATTTCATGCAAGCTCTTCGTCATGAAATTACAACAAAATTAGAGCAAACAATTTCAGTCCAGTAAAACAGACAGACTCAAAATCCTTTTTCAATTGAGCATTCGACCTCGCTCACTTTGCTCGGTCAGCCAATAAAAATCTTAAAACACTAAAATAATACTGCGATATTACAGACAGAAAAATATTACTTGAAAAATATGCAAAAATATTAATTGTAGTTTACGCATATAGATTACCTCAATTACGTATTGTTTTTATTTAAAAAACCGAATATATGTTTTTTTTTAATAACTATAAAAACGTATATTTCTCCGCAATTATAATGAAATTATACGATTTACGGTGTTAAGAGTCACCATGTGGAAGCAGGGTCTTGTACACTAACCTGTGAAAAAAATATTTTTAAATTTGTGAGCACGACTGGTCCTTGAATCCAGGACATACCTTTCACATGCCAGGTGCAACAACTGCTGCGCCACTGGGGAGCTTCCTGGCGTCAAATGACTGACGTGTCGTTTGTTGCTTTTGGTTATAAAAAGAAAATCCTTGGTTCGTGTCCTAGACATTATCTTCTTAAATTTAACTACACCTTCTGCATTACTCTTTTATCTTTATCTATTAACCAGAGTTACACCAATACCGGTATCGTCACCAATACCACGGCATCAGAAAGGATCGGTATTGGCTAACAGTGTTGGTAAAACCTCATTTTTTCGATAATTCTCCCAAAAATTGACCGATTTTAAAGTTCAAATACACAACTTTAACCTTTTTTTGCGAGAGCTTTTGAATAGGGCTAATTTCAAGTCCATTGCTTTGTCAAGTCATTTACAAACTTCAAAAACAAGTTCCGAAAAGCCCCTTACTCGCAAGAAATTTCATAATGAAGTCACAATAACGACAAGTTTTCATAAGCATTGTTTTTTCAGTCCTAAACAAGCTGGTAAAGCCAAAGTTTTCTTAGCTCTCATTTTTTACAAAAAAAAGTATACAGTCGATATTGGACTCCCCGGATCTGACCAGTAACGGCATCAGATCGCAGCAGCAAAAAGGGGCATCTGGGCAGCCCTGCTGTTAAACCCACTTTATAAGGCCTAATTAAATAATATCAGGATAAATTTTGATTTCAACATATGACACTGAATTATTTGATTAAATTGGTTTGGAACCATGTGGTAAAAACATCATACTTTAGAATAATAAATTACGCTAACCATCCTTCATGAATGCAAGCTTCATCAAAACTGTCTGATTATCAGAACGGTAAACTGCCACTTCACCTAGTGATTGGCATGGTGAATGAATGCCTTCTATTTATCCTGCAGCTATTTTGACAAATTGTAAGTTCATAAAATCGGTTAATTATTCCCGGAGTTTATAGTTTCGTATATAACTCTATATAAAATGCCGACTGTTGCATAGTTTGCGCAAATCGATTTGTTTGCATGATTCACCACTTTGTTGAGCCTTCGCTCCTCACTGCATTTCTAATAAAATAAAATTAAAAGTAAACCCTTCAAAATAAAGTTCTGTGAATGGATAAAGGAAAAATATTTTACTTCCCGGCAAGACACAAAGCATGCTGGCAGAAAATGATTGTCAACGTGTCATTTCTAATCGCGTAAGGTCAATAGGAGCAATTCAGGAGACAGCAGCGTACTATAAAATACATGCATAATAAAAACGTTAGGTAATTTACCTTTTCAACCTTTACCTGAAAAGTCTTCTTTAACTAAAGTTGACCGCTAAAATCCTTTTTGTCACTACCAACCTGCACATAACACCATACACATTGCAAAATCACACACGACGAAAATGCAAGAACAAACCACACCTGAACTGGGAGTTAATCGCAGTTCTATTCTCAGTTAATCGCAGTTATATTCCTGTAACAAGGTCGACTCACGCACATCCGTGTCCAATTCCGTTTACAGGTCTCAACAAAATAAACGACTGTGCTTTGCGTAGTCGCAATATCACTATACAGTTGTGCCAACGGGTTTTCTAAAATCCACGCATCAGATACTTTGGACAACCAATGTCTTTAGACTTATCTAAAAATAGCAATCACAAACCAAAACTGATAACGTGAAGTTGGCCGTACTATCTCAAAAATGAACGCTATCAGCACAGAACAAACACTGGAATAAAGGTGTTGACTTGTCACGCACAAAATAGTCTTTTAGCGTGATATGTTGGAGGAACAGGAAAGACGTTAAGGAATATATAGACGCAATTGACCACCTGAAGTTCTCTTGTAGGTCACCGGTTAATACTGGTACTTTCGGCTCACAAAACACTGTATGCCAATCCTACTTGTTTGTTTTTTAACATTAGGAGCCAAAACTAGATTACATGATTATAATACTACAAGCCGTGCTGTACGCTAGGCCATGTTGTGGTGCCGCTGTGCAGTTGATAAAATACATCCAAAATTGGTATAAGAGAAGCCGCCAAGTTTCCAAGAAGGGTCGGTCTTTGAAAGTAGTGGTATAATTCAAACAGGGAAAGGCCACCAAGGGTAATCCTATTAGCCAAGTTAATAGCACCGACTAATAGTAATGAACACTAGCGGTAGCAGTCTTCAAGTTTTCATTTAACGTCCAAAATATTATTCAGTGCGATTAACTTAGCTAATAGTATTAGCCTTGGCGGTATTTCCTTGGTTGAATGATATCACTACTTTCAAATGCTGACCCTTTTTTAAACTTGGTGGCTTTTCTTATACAATTTTGGTTCTCAGTGGATATCACAACTTTCATAAGACTGCGAATGTATAAAAGGTCACAAGGTCTTATCGTCACCTCTACCTATTTTTTTCTGGAGGAATTTTATGTCTATAAATTTTATCATTCATAATTTTCACATTTGCCATTGCTCAGTTAGCCATTTATCAGCCAATTTGTCACGGTTTGGTTTATTGTATGACGTCCATGATCCACATTCTTAACTTTGTTCAATCACATTTTTGAACACACTGCCTGACAAACTCTGATTTTCATTTGCGTCGCTCACTCAATCACCGCATCCCCCTACAGCTGCTCCTCCTGAGGTATTTATTGCGTAATGAACACAATCGCAATTAATCTCAACTTCTTGGTCGATCGTCTATTTGGCGGCACCACACTAGCATGTGTCTAGATTAACCAGCAAACTTGACACATTAACACGTACTACTTCTGTCATTTAACCTTTGATCTAATAGTCGGTGGGATTAACTTGGCAACTAATGTAGCAACTTGGTGGCAGCCATTTTTGTTCTGATAACACTACTTTGATTGGGTAAAACTTGGTGGGTTCGTTCACCCTTGTGGGTTTTGTTTTAGATATCACTTATTTTGTAGTTTTTTTTTTGGTAGCGTCTTATTTTTGCCAGTGCTGAGTTATCTTTGTAATTCGGCCATTTAATCTTTAAAGGGAAGAAAAGAGAAGGGAACCGGTTGACCACAACAATGTATTAGGTCAAACGCATTATTATTCTTTCCTTAATTTGGCTTGTGCCTTTTTAATAGCCGGTTTCCACAGCAATGTCTTAATTGGCGTTTGCTCTATAAATATCCGGCTATCCATAGCAATGTATTAGGTCGACGTGGAATTATGCTTTACTTAATTTGGTGTGTGCTCTATAAATAGACGGCTATCCACAGCAATGTCTTTGGTCAAACGTGGAATTATTCTTCACTTAATTTGGTGTGTGCTCTATAAATAGCCGGCTACCCACAGCAATGTATAAGGTCGACGTGGAATTATGCTGTACTTAATTTGGTGTGTGCTCTATAAATAGACGGCTATCCACAGCAATGTCTTTGGTCAAACGTGGAATTATTCTGTCCTTAATTTGGTGTGTGCTCTATAAATAGCCAGCTATTCACAGCAATGTCTTAAGTCAAATGTGGAATTATTCTTTCCTTAATTTGGTGTGTGCTCTATAAATAGCCAGCTATCCACAGCAATGTCTTTGGTAAAACGTGGAATTATTCTTTACTTAATTTGGCATGTGCTCTATAAATAGCCGGCTATCCACAGCAATGTATTAGGTGAAGCGTGGAAGTATTCTTTCCTTAATTTGGTATATATGCTCTATAAATAGCCGGCTATCCACAGCAATGTATTAGGTGAAAACGTGGAATTATGATTTTCTTAATTGGTGTGTGCTCTATAAATAGCTTGCTATCCACAGCAATATCTTAGGTCAAACGTGGAATTATTCTTTACCTAATTTGGCACGTGCTCTAGGGATGGGCGATAATGAAACTTCCACTACGCGATTATTACAGCACCTTGATATGCGATATTTGCTATTGTTGCGATAGTTCTTAACATGTAGGCCAAGCTGTCACAATTTGATCAATTGGTCATAACAGTATTACTCCTACAGTAAGCCTACAAACTATACATGTTTAGGCCTAAATGTATGTACTTAAAAGTCCTAGTTAGTCTAGTGTTAGTATAAAATTATAAACAAAAATTATTCTTATTTATTCAAAATAATTAAGCACTTTCAACTATTTTAAATATTTGAAATACCACATACACCGCACTCGCAGATAAGCCACACTCAGAATAATACATTAGCTAAAAAAAAAAGTCTGCGCAATCCTAACATTTTCTGCATAATTAGATGACCTGTTACGATGTGAAAATATTGATGTTAATAAATCAATAGATAATCACTTTGTCATTAGCATTAGTCCTGTTAAAGTTAGCAGTAACAGCAATTTGTCGTATCCATTTAGATGCCATGTTTGTTAAACATGTAAATTAAATGGTTTATTAGACATAACTTCAGAACGGCTAGGGACGTGTGGTTTGCATCATTGGATAGCTGGCGATAAAACGATTAAAATGGTGTATTTGAATGTCAAAATCTATCGATATTTCGCGAAATTATCGACAACTTTGCGCTCCAATGTGAATCAGACAAAATGCGCTCGAAGCTGCGATGATCGCGAAACATGAAAAGCATTGCGATATCACTATCGCTAAGAATTTATAGGGTTGGGAAGAGAATTTGTGACCGAGACCCATACTGAAACGTCTTGGATACATTCACATTAGTTCAGTCTTAGTTTATAGAGGGCGCCACGTGGTTTATGTGGGAATTTCTACTCTGTTTTTAGCATAAAATTAAACTAAACTAAACGAAACTAGCTTATATTTGATTATTATTTAGCCTAGCTTAGTCGTAATTTAGTTTACTTTAGATTTGGGCTGAAAAATGAGCAAAAATTACCAGATAGAACACGCGGCGCCCTCTGAAAACTGGGACTGAACTAATGGGGTCGAATCTAACGAGTTTCAATGGGGACTTTTTAGAGTTACAAATTTTCCTCTCAAACCCTATAAATTCCTGCTATCGCGTGTGGCGTATATCGTGATAATATCAAAATATCGCGTTATGGCCTACCCCTAATGTGCTCTATAAATAGCCAGGCTATCCACAGCAATGTCTGGTCAAACGTGAAATTTTTTTTTTTCCTTAATCTGGCGTGTTCTGTATATAAATAGCCAGGGGTGGATAGATTTTGAAGTACTAAGCCACTTTGCCACTAATCCACTTTATACGACAAGCGACCTACACAACTGCGCCCAGGGGCGTAGTGTAAACTTTTCAATTCCTTTCATTCAGTGGCACTGAGTGGCACAAGGCTCGACGATTATTAAGTTAACAGTCATAGGAAAACATATTTGTAGATTAGACTTCTGAAAAGCATCACGTAATTTCAGAAGTATGTATCACCCAAACAACGTACAAAGGTGAAGCCTTGCCTGGGACAGTTTGGGATGAAAACGTCGACAAAAAAAATTGGCCCTAATTCTTTTGGCCCCAGTGGTGATCACCCCCTACGACGATTTCCCCTCCCCCCTCCTCGTTTTACACTTCAGGACAAATTTAGTTGATAAATGAACACTGATCAACGTTAATAATTAAAATATTAAATAAAAAACTACGGAACAAAATCCGAAAACTCACGTCTTGATGTATGTATAGCACCTTAGGCCTGTATCAATCATCCCTGAGTAAGAGTGCGTATAATTTTCGGTTGCACTTTCCCACATCATTGCCGATCTTCCTTACTATCGTGATACTTTTGTGGCAAATTCAAAAGTTACTAGCCTCCTTGTTTTACAAGTTTTCATCAATGCTACCATTCATATGGGCAACAGAATTTATAACACGAGCATAAAAAATGCCTTGCTTTTCACAAGACAAACGTTTTTCCCTCGTATTCGTTTTTTCCTTATTTTCTTTTCTATTTCTTTCATTCCTTGTATTTTTTACTTGTGTATGCGGCTTAACGTAATTTTATGCTGAGTTCAAAGAACAGATATCAAGAAATGGTTTAAAGTTACGAAGGGTGGTTCTTTATACCTTCTCACTGCAGGTTCATTTCATTAAATTTTTTTGTGTTAACCAGAGATAACAAATAACAATAATAAAAAGCAAACGTAGCAAAATTATTACATGCATCAAAAGTGGAGCAAAACATGTCGCAGTGTTGTTTCTGTCACACCGGCAGTCGTTAATATAAGAATTTATTTTTGCTATAACATGAGTGCCGACTTTAAAAGGCAGTTTTGGCTAAACAGATTCACTTCACCGAAAACCAAAAATGATAGAATCGCAACGTTCTCAAAAAATGTGTCTGCTGTGCCAAGTAATGAGCGCATTTCATCAAAAAAGTGCCACCAAGTTTCTGGTCCCAATAATCGCGATCACTCAATGGTAACTAAACACCAACCCCCTGGGTATGAGATACAGTTGAGTGATTCCGGTGGGGAGGAGAAAGTGAGTTGCAGCCTTTCGAAGCAAGACAGACGCTTTTTTTTTCCGGAACTTATTGAATTTTGGCGCTCTGCAGAGCAGCATGAAATAATCATACGTAGCGTATGCCAGGAGCTAAGGAAATAATCGATAATATTTTTCACCACGATTGTTTTTGTCCGCATAAATTCACTAGTGCTATTTAGATGGAAATTAATTTCACGAGTGCAAAGCACGAAGAAAATTAACTGCCAGTAAATAGCACGAGTGAATCTAATGGGCCAAAACACGAGTGGTGAAAAAAAAATTGATAATTTCCAGTAGCTCGTGGGATATTTAGTTAAAGAATTTCTCGCAATTTTTCATTATTCTGCACTTTAAATTGCACGGAATATTAATAAAGGGCGTGGCGATTTGTGCGACCGCCACCGGGAACAAAATTGATATTCGCTGCCGCTAAAGAATGCCTTTATCTGCGCACACCTCTAAACGATGGTTGAAAATAGAGGTTAAGTAAATATAATGACTTCCATAAATAAACATTTTTATTTTAAATAATTTCGTAATAATAAATATAGTGCATAATTTGACTTTATAAAACCGCAAGATGTAAAAATTAATAAACGCATTAGTTATAAATTACAAAACGGCGCTCTGAATTTGTTACTATGTGATTAGACTTAACGACGCAGCCCAGCTTCGCCACCTGTACATAACGCTTCGTGTGACTGAGGCATTGCTAGGTTATGTAAACAAACGACACAGAGCATATTTAGAAAGAAATGCCTTCAGGATTGTTTATGGTAGGAAAATACATAGCCTATACTTTTATTTGACATGAATGCAACAAATGGGACGAAACATGTCGACGTTGTAATGTTGGGACCGAGGACGCGCAGAAGTGGACCAGCTTCAAAAAGCGTGGCCATGTTTTGCATTACACTGCGTCGACCAATTAACGCTACAAGATATTCCGTTACTGATTTAGTTTTAAATTTAGCCAATGAACATCAACTTACAGTGAGAATTTTTGTTTACTTTCCGCGAATCGAGCACCATGGCGACTTAAACTCAAAAGACCACACCAGAGCTTTCTGCTTGAATGGTAACCGAATAAAAACCACAGATTTAAAGTATATTCCACTTAGACGACGCAATTCACTTTCATTCTCATTATGCCCATATTAGGGAATATGTCCATATTATTAAAAACTTAAAATTTTGATAAAAAATACTAATGAAAAATACCGGTGATTTTCAGTATAGTTTAATTGTAGACAAACCAAAATCAGTTGCTCAGTCATGATTCTCAAGTTTAATAAGCAGAACATTGGACTGGTTTTCAGCAATTTCAGCAAGCTAAAAAAACAAAAACTACTGTTTGTTTGGGATTCCATTCTACTGAATGTCTGGCACCCACATTTAGGCAGTTGATCACTTGGAATCAAGCCCGGACAGACTTTTAATCCTTGTTTGGGCTCGTCAGTAGAAAATACTCTGTGGATGAGAGCAAAGGAGCTTATTGGTGATAGTTTAACAAGCACAAAGCCAGACTGCATTCAGCAAGCTAAAAGCAGAAAAGAAGCAGGCCTAAATTTTGTTTCCATTTAATGGAATGCAGCCTCAAACAAGCAATAAGTTCTGCTTTTTAGTTTGGTTTTATGCTTGTTAAGTTACCCCAGCAATGTGCCTTTGCTCTCATCCACAGCGTATTCTCTACTAACGAGCCCAAACAAGGGCGAAACAGTGTCTTAAAGACGTCTGTGGGAGAGTGTTTTCACTATCTTGATTAAAGCAAAAAATCTTACTCAAGACCAAGATAACAAAGTAGAACTTTCTATGTGAAATCAGTATTTTTGATAAAATTTTGTCAGCTTAAAAAATTATTTGTATAGGCTGCGTTCTGATTAAATATTTTTTGTGCAAATATATATACATTTTTCTCTATTGAGAACTAACACACCATCCTGCTTTGCCAGCTTACAGTTTGTGTGGATCAACTTGAATTTATATTCCGAACACTGATGAACCAATGATAAATTTGTTCTAACACAAATTTTAAAATATTACCATAACATCTGCTACCTATATGTATTAAAAGATGATAAGTGGTTTCTTAAGAGATTAAGTTCCAATTCAATGTGTCCATATACACATGGTGAGTGTTCAGAAAGGTGTTACAAAAAGACTGTTAAGCGCGACAAATTTTCCATTATCAGCAGTTCTGATGAATATCGTTACAATACTAAGAAAATACACTGTGCAACCATTAATGCAATAAAAAAAGGACAATAAAGCCAAGATCTAACCATCAGCAACCAAAGGAGCTAAGTGAACACGTATTAAATTCGTATAAATTATAAATATTTGTATGAAAATAACGTGATAAACGGCAATTTTGGGGCGGAAATAGAGACAGGCCTACTGCCAATCAGACAAATCAAAACGATAAGCCATTTTCCTAATGAGATGATAATAAAAAAAAGCTACTGTTGATACAAAGATGCTAAAACCTATACAGAGCAGGATGTAAAGCTTCATACAAAAAGAAAACAAATCATTAAAATTGGTGATACAAGAAAAATAGAAACTATAGCTAACGTTACTTTCAAGTGTGCTTGAATCCTGATGTTTGGCTTTGGAATAGCCTATAATTGTTGTTAGTACCATGTCTTACATACTATTTTATTGTTTCACTGATTCTAAGTATTTTTTGGTGTGGAACCTGCTCTTTTAATCTATAACTTTTTTTCTACGTATGTAAAGCGTTTACAATAATAATCTTAAAGAAAGTGTTTAACGAAGACCTCATAATAAAACAATCATGAAGCGACGAATTATCACAACTTTGGAAACAACATATTGTGAGTGAATCCTAAAAACAATTTTCTTTTATCACCTCGATACAATTTTAAACATCTTAGGACAGCTAAGTACATTTCTAGGCCTCTAAGACAGTTTTTCACCCTATCGTAAGTGACGGTATGGAAATGTAGTTGGCTACAGTTAGTATTAATCACAGTACTGGTCGTCAGCATTTGCTGCTGGTCTCGTATATTTCTTTCTTTATCTTGTAACTAACATTGCTTCTGTTGTGGGAAATTTTTTGCAGTAGCAGAATTTGCGCAAATGTTCCTGCGTTAATGCAATGCAAGCAGCTGCTCGTCCGTATTTGTTTGTCCGACTTATTTCTTCTTCTTTAACTGTGAACTTATTGCTGAAAACATCATAGCTGAGAGACGCTTCAAAATGGCCGTCTCCAGGAAGCGTGTGAATCTTCACTTGATATAATTCAATAGCTTTTGTGTTGCCCGAGAAAAGGGGCTCAAAACCGTCATCATCTGAATTCCCCTTGAATTTCAATAAATCTGCAAAGAAAAAAGTACACATTTGGTAGCAGTAATACGATAGACAGGTTTCCCCATCGTTCATATTTCTCAACCGCAAGTGGAAATGTCAAGTCTTGTGACTTATGGCACTGAAACAGTTTCATATTGCTATGGAGCAAAGAATAAGACCGGACCAAGTTTATTTTTTAAAATTACTTTGGTACGAATTTAAAAAACAACAAGGAGACATAATTGTTGGAACACATACCTCTCAGCAAGATAATTGTAGAGATCCATACCACCTTCGCAAGTAGATTTAAAGTGTTCAAAGGGTTTTAGCGAGCTTTAGCCATTCCTGTAAATCTGCCAGAAAAGTCCTAAGGCAAGTTGGTGATTCGTTGCCAACAATACGCCGGCATAACCATAAAAGACTTTCAACAGTGACAAGCTAATACGAGGAGCAGGAATTTTTTTGTGTCACCGATGCCTAGATATTAGATAGTGTTGGCTGTTAACTTCTCTGCGAGTCCCGTTTGGGGCCGGATGCCATTAGCTCGTGTTGTTAGTAGCCATGGCATCATTTCATAGTATTATACGCCTTGTTAGGCTTGAACTTTCTATTTATGTATCCTACATACGCAAAGTAAACAGTTGCTTTGTATACACACTGTACATATATCCTGTTTCAAGCAAGTATATTGTCTGTAATCTCCGCTATAGTGATCATCAAGATCGACGTGAATGCAACAGGTTCAGTTTGAATTCACTAAGCCAAAGTTAAAATTAGTTAAAATCCCACCCGTGCTACCTCCATAATGTTTGTGCTATATTTCTTTAAGTGAGTAGTGCAGATATACGTATTATTTTTGTCCAGTACGACTTCAAACTAGTAAAACAAAGAATAACTGCATAAAGTCAACGCCAACTCGTTGGGTTCAGCCACTACACCACGTTCCGTCTTCTCGCACGCACGAGATCATGATGAGACATGACCTCGCAATGTGCGTTATCCAAAATGGCAGCCCCCATCATAGAATAGCAGATCTACCACCAAACCGAAATCGTCAACCAATTTGAGGAATCTTGTGTATTGGCAATCGAATTTCGAATTTTCATTTGAATGATAGGGAGATCACTTGTTATCTCAAAGGTCACATCTTGCCTCACACACATTGACAGTATAATTATTACGAAATGCAGGGAAATGGCAGCAAACCCATCTCAACAATTTCACTAAAGCAGTTCTACAAATAAACTGTAAGTAAACTACAAGTAAACAGCAAGTAAACTACTGATGCACTACAACAAATTGCAAAACTGGCAATGGAAATCACAAGTATTGAAGGCTCACTACAGAAACAAAGTAAGGCCGTTGGAGACAAACTAGACTCCCAGCCAAGCACGCTTTTTTGATCATTTGCAGCAAGTCGCACTCTACCTGATGCAATGGTTCACTCTCAAGACGAACCAAGTCCGGCACAGCACACACCTGCAGCAACACAGCACACGGCTGAATTTACTACAGAGAGTGTAGCGCCAAGGTCAACACAGCCTCTCAGCAAAGTCAGAGCAGCACATAGTATGAGTAGCCTGACGGCTACAGCCGACATGCCGCATTGGATCAGAGCACTTGCAGCTGAGAATCTGAAATCTCTGCACGTCAAACAAGATGACCGACTGGAAAATTGGACTGAACGAATGGATGTTTATGTAGAAGAAAAATAAATCTCAGGCGAATAACTCCGGAACCTTCTCAAGACTGTGCTCAGTGGTAAGTACATAGACTGGCTCAATAGCTGCCCTCACCCGCTATCAAACTAGAGAGACATAAAAAACAGCTTCAAGAAGACATTCGTATGGAAAAACCTGATGCCTAGTACTTGCATGAAATTGGACACATTATGCAGCAACCCTTGCAAAACTCACAAGAATTTGTAATCACAGTTCTCACCATCTACAAGAAAATGCAGTACCCTCCACCTGAATCCGAACAAGTCAGCACCATAAGTGCTAGCATGGCATTGTCAGTCAGTGAGTGAGTCAACTCTAGCAAACCAACCAATGCAGCACAACTCGTACGGGCAGTGGACAACGTTCCAGATTGGCACAAGTTCCCATGGTTGCATACCAGACAAGAAATGCCTAAAGAGCAAGACAGTGCAGACTCCATGCCACGTGCAAGCTCTCGCTCAGAAAGACCCAGTGAAGTTTCTGAAACTCCAGCAACAGTACCTTAAAGGCGCAACAATCAAAGAGCTACTGCCAACACACAGGTACCGAGTTCAACAAATGGTAACAGACAGATCTCCTATGGCAGCAAACCAAAACAGAAAATACCTCACCACCAAAAGGGCCCCTCCAATTAGAGGAGTCAAACCCCTACCTAACTGCAACAAGGGAACACACTCTTTACACACCTCTGGTCTACTCTATATTGACGTACCTGTAAAACGCAGAGTGTTTGCAGCTTGTCTGGACACCTGATGAATGAAAAACATAATGAGCAAAGAATGGCTACATATGCTGGACCCCATTGCTGAAACGAAGCTCTATAAGGGCAAGAGCGTGTGGCAGGCCGAACTTACCATTCAAACTTGCGGATGGCAAAGCCGTCATTACCTCCCTCGATGAAGTCACACTGAAAGTCTTCGAGAATGGTAGACACGTCTTTGTAGACTTCATTATTTTCGAGAGTCTCTCGGGAAAATGCATCCTTGGACTCGAACTCTGCAAGGCAGCACATTTTATCATCGACATTGTGAATCAGCGAGTCTACTTCTCCCAGGGAGGGAAGAGAGGCAAGCTATTCCCGTTGCTAAACTGGACCAAAGACGAACCAGTTTAGAAGGTCACTTTTGCTGAAGAAGAGAACACTAACTTCAACATGATGACCGACAAACAATTCAGAGAATTAGAAGAATTTCTAGCTCTGAACAATGACCACTTCCCAGGCAAGTGTGGTCATACTAGCCTTCATCAACATAAAATAGAGTTTCGATACACTCCCATACTTTGCGTTGCAGAGTATCGACACCAAACTCTGCAAATGTGTAAAGAAATGCACGTCATGGTCCAACCAAATGTTCCTTGACGAAAAAAATCGAACCCACAGTAAGCAAATGGGGATCAGACTGCCTCATGAAAATAAAAGACGGCACGTTCAGACCCATTTTTTAATATAGGGAACTTAAAAGCCAAATCAAGAACGATGGATTTCTACCTCCCTCGAGTAGATGAAATGCTTGACTTCCTCGTAGGCAAGGCTTATGTGCCAATTTTGGACGGAGAGAGCAAATTCTATCACGTCCCGTTGTACCCTGACTCGCGTAGTTGTACGGCATTCAACTGTTCGCAAGGATTGTTCCAATGGAAGTACTACCATTCAGCCTCAAAAACTCAACCGCCGAAATCCAAAGAACAATCAACATGTGCTCGGCGGCTTAGTCGGCATTGTATGCATGATATATGTCGACGACATAACTGTTGCCACCAGTACATGGATGGGGCATCTCCAGCCACTCTACAGGATTTTCGCCAAACTATGAGACCATTTGAAACGCTTCCAATTGCAGTTTTTGTCTGCCCATAATGACAAACCTGGGTCTGACCATAGCAGCCAACGACATATATTTAAAGGGTGAATACACTGCCATATGCTGTCCAAATTTCCACGACCAAGATCTGCGAAAGTGCTTCTAATATTTCTAGGGCTTACGACCTATGCGATGGTCGTCACGCCATTGACGGTACTCCTCAGAAAAACACCCCATTCTATTGGACACTGGAATGTGAAGCAGCATTCGAAGATGTAAAGTAAAAACTTATCAACTAAGAATGTCTTCAAATCCCGGACTACTCCCTATCATTCGAAGTCCAGACTGATGCATCCAAAGGGATCGGAGCAATTCTTACGCAGACAAAAGAAGGCAAAAGCTACGCCGTGGAATTCTCCAGGCGGGCATTAAGCCCATGTACACAGAAACTGACCACATACGAGAACAAAGTCGTCACAGTTATCTCCATTGTCTACAAATGGAGCCACTTTTTCGAAGGTAGCATGTTTCTACTACTGACTGACTGTCGGGCACTAAAGTGGGCCCTTTCCACTCTGTCTTACTTAGGCAGGATCACACATTGAGCGCTAAAACTGCAATCAATGACTATGACATGCAGCACTGCTCGAGGGCTTACATTGAAGTTGCTGTCACGTGAACCACTTCCACTTCTCAGCATACGTTAACAACCAAATTTGAAATGAGTGACGGACACGTTTAATCAAGCTCAAAAGGATAACATGAACATCAGCAAAGTTACCGCAGTGCTACATGACCCCACCAGAACTACGAAACAGGTCTCAGAGAGAAGATGGCAGCAAATACTACGTGACTTTCTCATGGACGACGGTCTGCTCTACTACGTGGACGCTAGGGTTCAACCGACTAATTTCTGGCTGATCAGCACGACAGGCCAACCGTAGGTCACCTTGGAATTGAAATACCACTCACTGCATGAGGGCAGTCGCATACTGGCTAAACATGTTCCGGGATGGTAAGCGCTACATCTGGTCCTGCCATGCCTGCCAGATAATGAATCTAGGGAACCATAAGAAGACAGGCAAACACCACCTTCTTATCCTAGAATGCGATATCTCGTATCTTGGAATAGACTTCGTTGGGCCTCTCCCCACGACAGTTGGCGGCAACAAGTACATCCTATCAATCTGTGGCTACTTCACTACGTATGTCTGGTTCGTTCCGACTAGGCACTGCACCGCGAGAACAGCAGCTGTCCAGCTCTATGACAGATAATCCGCAAGAGGGAAGTCCCCAAAGCAATCATCGTGGACAACGGCCCAGCCGCAGTGCTACGTGAAGCACTGAACTCAGGTCCATCCTGGGAACAAATGTAAAGAAGACAACTACCTACCACACAAAGGCAAATGCCACAGAGCATGCAAAACATACTACGAAAACTTGCTTAAGGAATTTTGTACATGCACAGCAAGAAAAATAAGGTGCCCTTCAGCCGAACATTGAATGCTCCCTATGTACCACACCAAAATCGGCATATTTGGCAAGGATCACGAAAACCCAAAGCGGGTAGTTTGGGACTTCCACCTTAACCAGGATCCTGATCACTAGAAGATTACAAACGTGAACTCCAGCACAATCTAGTGAAAGCAAGAGATCAGGCATGGACCCAACCCTGTGGAACAATGAAATCCACAAAAATCAACTACGACAGACACAGATCGCACCTCACCTGCAGGATTGGCCAATTAGTGAAACTTCGCTCTCACGCACACTCACCAGCAGCTAAAAGCATCTCAAAGAAACTTGCATCGCTGTATGATGCTACATTCCGCATCATCCGCGAACACTCACACATGTCACTTACAAAGTCAAGAACAGTGACAAGCTTGACGATTTGAAATTCACAAATTTAGTGGCTCTGGAGCATTACTATCATCCCATCACGATGGAATCCCACCTTCAGCATGAGGAATGCCGGTCTTACTTATGGCTGTCAAATAACGCCAGTCTTGCTTATGGCTATTAAAAGCTGCTGATTTTCGTTCGCTTCGGACACTAAATCAGCACATCCCCTTCACTCACTCCTTTCCCCTTATTGTCATTTTTGCCTTGTCTCTTTTCCCTCTATTTCCATCCTTCCCCCCTCAGCTATATAAAAACCTGTAACATGTGATGGGAACACGTGTATTAGGTCATTCAATAAGCCTTAATGGCTCTGGCTATGCTTAGTGAACCCAAATGACACCAGTCTTGATCTTATGACTAAGAAATGCTGACTTTTCTCACTCGCCCTGCGCATCCCCCTTCAGTCAGTCACTCTCTCCTTTTTTTCCCCCGTGATGGCTTGCTTTGCTCGGGTCCCTGAGGACCCGTCATGTAGCTCCCGGTCGGCCTGGGTACACACTTCTTCCCCCATCTCGTAGCTGTGCAGGTAGGTGTAATCCCGGCTTAAAAGGTCGAATCATACCAGCTAACAATGCCTTACGGAACAGTTTTATGGGTACACACGGACAAACAGAACTAAGCTGCGCAAATGAAGGACGCCCCTGACAAGCTAGTAGACACACAAGAACGTATACCGTACATAAGAATGGCTTTAATCTTCGGCCAGAGACCTACTTTCTGTCCTTGGTCACAAGGTAACAACACATCAAACTTGAACTAAGACATGTTTTGAGCATTTCACATTCGAGTTTGATGTGTTTTTTTTTATCTCGTGACCATGACCGGAAAGAAGGTCTGACCGAAAATTAAAGTGTTTTTAATTTTATGTATGTTCTTGCTTGTCAGTGGCGTGAACTTCTCACCCGTAAATTAATCACCAAACAGGAATAAGCTAATAGGCATTTTCTCCATTGCGAAATGCGTCAAAAAACACAGAAGCAAGTAGCACCTCTGCCGAAGAATTAGGTTAGTTCAGGTTTTGACTTGAATATTAATTCGATCTTTAGGTTTTCATATTTAAGGAGCAGTAGCAGATTTCATGAATGCAGAGAGCTATTGAAGTTGTTGCATTACACACCCTAAAATAACTGTTGACTAGACAAACAGATATGTCAGTATGATTCCTGTGTTTTTTGTTTAAGTATTATGCATTTCTCAGTAAATAATCCTCAGATTCCCATCAGATCTTCAGGAAAGCATCATCATCAATAATCAAATAGCGATACGGTATTAGGACGCATTTACTCGACAATCTCACCAGCTTTCACGCAGCTTGAAGCTAGAACAAAGCCGACTAGACAGTTTTGTGGAGACGGCCATACCATGAGAACTCTGCGCTAACTTAATGGTCGCGAAGCTATAGTTCGGTGCCGCATCGTATGGTGGCGGTTCCCACAAGGCGAAATGGAGCAGTCTACGTGAGTGGAAAGGAAGTCCAGTTAAAAGCCATTGACGTCAGCGCAGTTGTTAACCGGAGTTATACTTTCTGTCGGTAGAAGACGTTGCTCCCAGGGCTGCTGTTCTTGTCCAGCGTTCATTGTTGCCATGGAATGGCCTTATCTATCTAGCTGATTCTGGCTAGAAATAACCTGCAATTGTAACATGGCAGTGGTTTTGGTTCTACCGATTGGTATGAAAAGTGTCAATAATGATAGTTCAGAATCGATTGGGAAAATTATTTCTTCAAATGAAATTCTTAATCTTAATGTCGCATGTTGATACAATTCACACACTTAAAGAAAATGATATTGTAGTTAGGTATCCAAGCTTAGTTACAATAGCAATGACACTTTCGTAATCGAACCACGTGATGGCGCTATGAGATCAGTGCATAAATACGCCCTTAGTCATTTGGCATTTAACTTACACTGCGATGTCGTGTACTTTCCAGCTGCTACAACTGTTTGCAGTGTTAAGAGTTCGCACTCGTTTCTGAAAGGTTCTGTCATCTTGTTCATATATGACACCAAATTATTTGCTGCATCCATAACCAGTGTGTCATTAGGTAGTGCTGGCTGCCAATCGAGGCAGGTGCACCAATGAGGTGCAATACTGGCAGCTTCACATGTGCGATCTGATGGAACCTATCGACAGAATAAAACACAAGTCATTGGATATGAGATATTTTGTTACAGGTCACAGGATATGTGTTTAAAAAGTAAAACTGGTAAAGTCATACCTCAACCACCTGAGTGCTGCATATTTACAAAACCAGCTCTCCAGGACTAAATATGAATTTGGAAAAAGAAAATGTTAAGTCAACTTCTTGGCTTAATTTAATATTTTCTTTCGCGTTAGTAAAACGTGTTTATCCAATATCCTGTTCGTGTAAATCTGTATAATTAAACCGCTAACATCGCCATCCGCCGGGCTGGCTGTAGGCATGTTTCAAATGTGACAGGTGGAATACGTGACTGGCTGGCTGTGCGTATGTTTCAAATGACATTGTATATTGGCCATTGTAAATGATACATTTTTTATTACAATTTTTTTTATTGGAAACCTTTTTTAATTGTAAATTCATTTTTTTCATGAGCGGAGCCATTACTGGCCTGTAGTAGGTAATATTTGACAAAACGTGCAAAAAATTAGAGGTGCTTCTATTCGATTTGATGAAATCAGGGTGTCCATAAATTTCTGCCCTATTCACAAACGTCTAAAAAAAATTAACAATGGAAGCAATCGTAATGTTCATCAGAAAGAACAACTAAAAAATTGTTACCCTTCAAAAAATTAACACTAATACTCTACAACGTGCACTCCATTTGTTGCGCGTTATAGCTGATTTTCAATTTTGCGCCCGGTACTCTTAAGCCTGTTTCAAGCATTGGGAGCTTCGTAAAACGGAAAGCCTCCATATTTTTTTGCACACAGCTCTTTTAAGATCGTCCTCCCCCAATTTTTTTTTTACTATTCTGTTATGGTGTGTAAATAGTCAATGCTTAGGTCTTTATTTACAATTAATATAGTTAGCCTCCCTTCAACCTATAACCCTAACTTCAAATTCCTTCCACAGCTTAACCTTAGCTTTACCATAGATTAGAAAGTTAACTAGATATACCGTCTCACTTCTTCCCGTCCTATGCGGAGCTCTGGCGGTAGTTGCGGCTACTAATACCTCTGCTAATGCTTTGCCTCCGTCCTGCTTCGAAGGCAAAAGCATTAGCAGAGGTATTAGTAGCCGCAACTACCGCCAGAGCTCCGCGTAGGACGGGAAGAACTGAGATGGCATATCTAGTTAACTTTCTAATCTATGGCTTTACTTAGGCCTTTACTGGATTTCTTCAAGGGTCAAGTCAGCCGGTCCCCGTGCAACCGACGAGATTATAAACGTCTTTAAACTGGACCACAAATGTCTGGCAACTCAGTTACTTCAACTAAGCCTTTAAGGATGGAACGTTAGGTCTGGAGTGAAAGTTAGACAGGCTTTTCCCTTTACCCCTGAAGGCCCTTCGCAGCAACACGATTCAATGGAAGAGCTTCAAATTCTAGGGAAGGCCCCCTGCAATAATGATATTAATATTTTGAAGGGTTCATTTAATATTAGGCCACTGAAAGTTAAGTGGTTCTCAGTAGCACACACATGGGTTTTTTCTTAGCTCATAAAATGTTTATTAAACCATAGTTAAATAGACCGATGATCGTAGCTGCCCGAGCTCCATTCACATGAGCGCCTCGAAACGAATCTAAGGACCATTCAGAGGCGTGTCATGACTATAAACTTGGATTTAAAGAAAGGCATTTATCCAACGTGGAACATATAAATTTTGTGGTTCCTGACGGAAATGTAGTGTAGTGGTTTACTTCTTTCTGCTTATAATTACTTTACAAATTAATTACATTACAACTCTTGCCTGTTAGAACAACTGAATTTGCAGCTGCGAGACGGCTGTATAGCGTGACAACGCCTTCATTGACTTTCTTTGCATTGGTGTCCTTTTGGCGCCGAACCAGAACCTTATTTATAAGGCTTTTCCGCCGACCTGCTAGCAATAGTCACTTGACGTCGAACACACGTGAAGCCATTGAAGCCACTTCACGTTCTTACTTTTGCAACAGTATACTGCCTGCCGTTCCAGCAGAACATGTCAATTAGTGTAATTATGTCATTATAGTGGAGGTGCTGGTATTACAAATATTTGCACTTTGAGTATGGCTTAACCTTGCATTAAAACGTAGGTATATCTACAGCATAACAAAATGTAAGCTACTGAAGTTGTTTTGTTTATTTAAAAATAGTTATTGCCTCCATCTGAAAAAACACGAATAAAGAGTAAAAAAAAAATACACCGCACGTCCCGTCAATTCTTTTATAGTACTACTCCTGAGAAGCATTTAATTACTTTTAAACAGCCTTACCAGGAGCTTATAAATACTGCATCCGGGTCGTAACTCTTCCTTTTTATATACAACCACTTGTCACAGGATCAACTGAGATAAAAGATACAGCCTGCAGGTCTTAATTCGGCAGCTCCAGGCCAGTCGGTCAAAGTCGCCAGAATTCTATTTCACCAAAGCAATGCTAGTAACGCTGACTACCAACCAATACAAGAATTGTCTTGGAACCAGGAGGCAAGACTCCCAAAATCTATTTCGGTCGAACTTGATTTGACAAAAACGACACTTGTTCCTCTCTTCAACGTGGTTTCAATGCTGCTGCTTGCCAGTTCTGGTTTTGGTGGACCAATGACAGCAGGGTTAACATTTTTCACACATATTTATCGGGTAAAAACCTGCATAGCATAATATTTAACTAAGTTCTCCATGAAAGTCATCACCGCCACTCGTTCAATCACTGCCCACAACGAGTGGTGGAAGATGGAGAATAATTATGTTGGAGAATCTAAGGGCCGTACGAGCTATTCTTTATACCGCTCCTGATAGTAATCGTTTACACAGACGATATAAAATAGTTTAACACTCGCAGAAGGAAAGGACAACTTACGTTACGGAATACATTTGCATATTCTTGTCTTAGAGTTCGTTTTGAAATTGAATTGAATTACTTCCAGTTTCTGGCCGAAAACACGTTCGGCACTTTTTTGGTCTGATTCTTCAAGGAAAAATGCTTATGATCTCGGTTGAAATTTTAATTAAATATTAAAATTATTTTAAAATCTACTGTGGTTACCTCTGTGAACAAGCTAATGCTTCTATTTTTGATACTTCCCATGCCTTCATCTTTGAGATGTAGAATATCACGAAGTGTTGGGTGGATATCAAATGGCGTCGTTAGTCGTTCAGCGTTTGTTCTAAAGTTGGCCATGGCTCGTGGATATTGCTTTTCAAACCAAGGCGGGAAAGTGAAAGAAAAGAAAGGAAGTCGTTCTTCCTGTTTGCCTTGCTGATATTCACGAATTTTGGCGAATCTATTCATAACAAAAACGTGTAATATATCTGTTAGCAACTAATGCAGAACCATTTCAGAGCTTATTCTTTGTTTCAGTTTTAAAAAATTATTTCGGTTAATTATTTAAATTAATTTCTGTAGTAATTAAATGCGGTAAATAAGGCGTTTATGCTAACATAATACAATATTGGCATTTAAGAAATATCAATTCTAAATACAAAAAGAATAATACAAAACCGTTCGATATTGCACTTTCTGTAATAAAAAAGAATAACAAAATGTTCAATTTTGATACCATTTCCTTTCCCAGACATTGTCAAGAATCTTGTTGTTTTTGCATACTTTGTATCTTACCTTAAAGGACAAATATCAACACCAAAAGGCAAAATTGTACCGTCTGAGTAATATTTATTTGAACTGCCATAAGCTAACGAACGTTTTTAAATTGTCAACGGCAGTTAGCGGGAAGAAAAACTGTCTTCTGCCCATATGTAGTCCATAAGGGCACGTTTACGCAACCACTCGCTTTTGCATTCTCGCAGCTAGAAGTTAGAAATCACCTCAAATTCCAACATGGCGACGGTTTTATTTCTGCTGCCTCGCAACGAAAACAGCTAATAACGCGTGTTCAGAAGTGTTTGGGAAAATTGTTTCGTCATGAGGAATTCTTTATATTATTGGCACGGATTATAAGACTGCAAGTATTTACTCAAACGATGTCGGATTTAGCTAATCCATTTAGCGTTGTTACCATGGCAATGTCACCTTTGCCATCGTGATTGAGTTCTAGCTGCGAGAATGCAAAGACGAGTCGTTGCGTAAATGCGCCCTAATGCTGGGATGCGAGTTCTGGTCCCCTTACTCAGTTTTGTTCGTTCAAAGCAGTCACACGCAACATTCAAGAAACGACAAGAAATAATACCCTCGAAAGTTTAACAATGGGTAACTTACTATTCAGTTGAACATGTTAGCACCAAAACTCAACAATTTTGTTGAGTAGAAAAGAGGACACATGTTTAGCCACAAATTAATGCAGAAAAACTCTTGCAGTAAAGCTGTGGTGAAACACGAATTACGCTAGGTAAAAACTATACCCGGTGATACCACGCACAATGTCAGTTGAGCGAACGTAAGAAAGCGATGTCGGCTAGTTTTTTTAATACGGTAGAAAAGGATGCATGTAAGGTATTGGGATTTCCTTTTGGATTTATAAGTGTTTAAAAAAGCCCAATATACGATATAAAATATACAAAATCGCTGATTTACCCTTTAAGTATCATAACTAACCTCTTTTGAAACTGAATCAGACTATAAAAAAGAGTGATTGCAATAACGAACCTGTGTCCATGATCACTCATTACTATCAAAAGAGTATTGTTTAGGTGTCCTTCTTCGTACAACTTTGATATCATCTCTTGAAGGTCTTCATCAGCAGAACCGATCTTATTGTAGTCATCGTGACTGAGCTCACTGTGAAATGTGAACATAAACTTTGGCTTATCGTCATACATGGCAAAGAAATGACGGACCCAGTTCATCAGCACCTAGCAATGAAGAAGATTCATTTAAACTTTAGGTATAGCACCCGCTGAGATATCTGTTTTTCCCTAACATTCATTGTGCATTTTTCCCTAATATGCTTTGCCATCCAGCAAAGCAAAAAAACATCAAATAATCAGAGGCATAGCTGCATTTTGCTGCTCTCATGTTAGTTAAGGCTTGGTTTTTTACTGCTTCTTGAAAAGTTTTGAGTTCCTCATTTTTAATGTCTTTTGTTAATTCAAATCTAATTCTGTGCCCAAAATTAGACTGGATAATTTGACTGTTTTTACTTGAATTTGTTTTACCTTTTGTTTTTCACATCACCGCCTCGTATTTTTCACGGTTTAACGCATTTTTTTGTCGTTTTTTTTTGTTTGTTTTATTTTACAATTAGCAAATTTTCATATTTTTCACATTTTTTCACACAGGCAGAATCCCCTGTGTTTATTTACAAGAAAAAGTACTCTCCAACGACTGGTGATCTTATAGAAGGCTATTTTACACTCAAAGAAGGGTGTGCCATGGAGTGAAGAAGCTGAAAATTGCGCAGTAAGCAGGTTTCAGATTTTTCATTTAACCTTTAGACTATTACTCGGTGGGATTAACTTGGCGAAAGAAGTTAGCGCTTGTACCAGGACTTCGAAGTGCAGGAAATTTGGCGGGAACCCTTAACAAGTTTTGTTTTAGAGACACATTATCATTACACCTGTTTATTAAAGCAACACCCCACCTGCCTTATAACTTTCCGCCTGCCTTACAACAGTCATGCGCTGATCACCATCCGCGTACATACCTCGCCAAGATCAACTTACTGAGATAGTAGCTGCGTTTCTCGCAGCGAATGAACGCAACAACTGTCTCAGTTGGCATTGTGCCTAATAGACGAACCAGCATGAAAGCAATAATCGTGTCGTCACAACCGGAATGATTCTCTTATTTTAACCTCACAGTTTATAATTTTCTAGGCTAGTGTCTTATAATTTTGCTTCGGCGATCTATTGGAATAATTAATTTTAATTTTTACCACATTAGTTTTTTTAGATTTTTGATCTCATGGTAATTATTATCAAATTAGTACATGCACACACAGAGATGAAACGTCATGGTTATTGTAAGTGCGCAAAGGATCATATAAGTGCGGGACGCACTTATATGATCCTTTGCACACTTACAATAAAGTTACCAATATTCAACAGAAAATCTCGTAGACGCCACATTTTAAAATAGATTTTTAGCTAGGGATTGACTAAAGGTAAATAAATAAAACTTTGGGGCTGTACTTGATGTGGAGGATCGAGAAAAATGGTGCTGTGCGGAATGTCCTCTTAAGAAAACATTATAAACGGGACAGAAAGCCAATTGGGCTCAATAAGTGTTAAATAAATACGGATGCAAACCTATTTACGTTGCCTTTTGGACTTAAATATTAGACTGCCTTAGCGGGGAATCGAACCCATGACATTTGAAGGCCATGTCAGATGGCTGAGCGGTTGGGACTCCGGCCTTTGATTTCAAAGGTCGTGGGTTCGATTCCCCTCTCAGGCAGTCTGATATTTAAGTCCAAAAGGCAACGTACATAGGTTTGCATCCGTATTTATTTAATCTTAAGAACACAACCTTACCTTGTGGCGAGGAGTGCTGCGAAGACACAAGTGTTTATGATAATAGTATTCATCGTTGGCAGCAACGTAGAATGTCCTCATATAATGATCTGTTGGTTGCTCGCCAAAACCTTTCAAGCGATACGTGAATGTCCCAAGTTTCGGGAGGTCCTCAGCGTAACCAGTTGCATAACCATGCTTCTCGAATTCTTTCCACACAAATGGATAAACATTGACATGTTGAGCATTTGCCTTCCTTTTCCTGGTCTCTGGCAATTCCGGTTCCGTCTGTCCAGTCAGGATTGGAATCAAGGCCTGTGGCGTACCATCACCAACAATATTATAACCTTTGAGTACTATGGCTCCTAACTTGTCAGTTAGAAATGAGTAAGTCTTTGGTAGTTTACGAATAAAAGTGTTGCGAGAAAGGGAGTCAAAGCCCCACATCAAGACATTGAGTTTGAGAGC
>JAHWFP010122931.1:69986-81046 GCA_023313725.1 Lithobius niger | reverse complement strand
TGCAGCAGTTTTTTCAGGAATTTCTCCCTCTCTTACTCGACTTCTTCCTCCTTCAAAAAAGTATAGGAAGGTTCAAACTTGAACCGGTTTCTCTATAAAAGCATTAGTTTGTATCAGATGACATAAAACCCCAAAAAAATTATAAAAAATGAATACACCCATCCATAATGACTGACACGGAACAAGTCCCTCACGAATCTGTATTCGTGATTGGTTATTTCCAAAAGAGTAAGGCCACCATGATTAGCCAACTTAATCGCACCAAATAATACTTGTAAGAAAACTTGAAGATTGCTACCACTAGTAGCAGTGTTTTAGTTTTCATTTAACTTTCGAACCATTAGTCGGTGCGATTAACTTGACTAATAGGATTAACCTTGGCGGCATTTCCCTGGTTGAATGCTATCACTACTTTCAAAGGCCGACCATTTTTGGAAACTTGGCGGTTTCTCTTACACCAGTTTTGGTTTGCGGTGGATAACAACTGACACGGAACAAGACCCTAACGGATCTGTACTCGTGGGGTTGGTTACTTCAAAGCGGATTAGTTCACAAGGAGGGTTAGTTCACAAGGAATCAGTTCCTTAAATTTTGTGAATTATTCCACAAGTAACTAAGTTTTTTCTTGCTGTTTTATGTAGCTGTAAAAATTTGCAGGTGAATTGCTTGAGCTCATTTGTCTTGTAGACCAGTATTAGGTCGCCTTGTCATTTAGGTACAGATGTCAATATGTAATGTCCACTGCGTCTTAGAGTTCGAAAGAATGAACTATTTCCACTCTGCGCGGATATCGATGAGACATGGACCAGGTTTATGGATGTACTGAACAGGGTGGTGGAATCGTCTCGCCTCATGCTAGTTCGGGCACACAGATCAAACCATGCCCTGCCTTGGTTCCTGGTCAAGCTCGGTAAGAAGATACTTCTTCTGTGGCATATGAAAAGACACAAACGCCAGAAAGCCTTCTTTTGTATGATAATTACCAAAATGACTATTCGGTTACGGTAGGCAGGTGGCACAGTTCGGCAGATGAAATAAACACCCCTTATTCTGCCTGCATATGCTTAAAACGGTAGTCCCGAACATTGCTTCCTTTTCGATCGGACACTGGGTTCGTTGCTGACAACATCAGGTAGGCTGATAGGTTGAATGAGATTATGGAACACATCGTGATGTCTGTCATGGTGAAATATTTGCTTAATAATAATGTCATCAGGGATGACCAATTTTGCTGAATTGCATCTTATTTTTGCATAACATTTTTAGATAGCTCAGTGATAAACATAAATAATAGTGAAACAAGAGTCGCCATTCGATGTAATGGTTCAGTGTAAATAGGTGTTAGAGCTCGCCTTCCTTGACATAACTCTGCTATTGATTATCCATGAGATGGGCATGGCTTGTATGGGGAGAGTTAGGGGAAAATAGAGGATAAGTTGCTAGTAAAACGATCGAAAGTACACTTGTGTTTGTCACTGCTTGGAACGAAATAAGGCCTGGGAGGGAAAGAAGGGATATTGTTGCCTAAAACTAATCTTATACATAGTTGGCCAGGCAACCATTGAGCTTTCATCGAGCATTGTTGCTTTCAAGTCAGAACACTTTTACATTGTTTGACAATACATGAAGTAAGACAGCGAGTGATGGTGTCTTCGGACTTGTGTAAGCAAAATGATTCCTGACCCCGAGACAGCATAGGTCCGCCAAGGGTGCTCGGCAGCTTAGCCGTCAGCGTGTGTGGTGGACGCAAGCGTGCACGCGGCTGTCAGGGATCGTCGTTGGGCTTATTGTTAATGGATTCGTGTTCCATCTCTTGAATGCTGGTTGGTTTATCTTGATATTACTGCTGAGTCTGGTTTCTTCTTAGACGTGAGAAGGCCTCCTTTGGGTAGTGCCTTTGTCAGAGAGCTCAATTAGGGTGCTCGCTCTCGTCTATCAGGAGTCTGCTTCGACCCCAGGACTCAAACCATGACCTTACTTGGGTCTTCAGTAGCAAGAACAGCGTTTTGCGTGGTTGTGACATGGCAATTAAATGCCTTGCATGACAGGTTCTCGGAAATTTACAATTTTCCGCAGTGCCCGCATCAATCGTTCAGTGGGGGGGGGGGGGGGAGAAGGAAAACTATGGTCTCAGATAAGACTGATTAGCCTCTCACCATGATGGTTTTTTATATGACCTCCTAAAGTCCCTGAATGCCGGTGCTTCTGAGGAACTCCTTCGGCTTTTCCAGAACACCTACAACGGGTCCCCAGTTCCACCACTGGATTCTCATCCCAGTCTCCAAGGCAGGGAGGAGTCGTTCTTTGCTTGCCAGGTACCGTCCTATCGCTATTCTATCATGTATCAGGAAGTTGTTTGAGAGAATGCTTGTGCGTGGTCTTGTCTGGAAGCTTGAACGTACCGGTTGCCTGTCAGATCGGCTATTTGTTTATCGGAGCCGCAGAAATGCTCAAGATGCAGTTCTTCTCTTGGAGACTAGCACCAGGGAGGCCTGGGTGCAGGGAAAGATGGTTCTTGCAGTCTTCCTGGACATTCATGCAGCTTACGACATTCCTGGACATTCAGCAGCTGTGGTTACTGAACGGGTGAAGGGCTATCTTCTTCAGATGGGGGCTGAGTGGTAGACTCGTTGCTGCTGTAACTCTCGTTGCTAGGTGATCGTCGTTTTGCAACTAGGTTCAGTGGAGACTGTTCTGACATCCATCTCTCAAATCACGGTCTCCTGCAGGGCATCTGCCTGAGCCCAGTACTTTTCCCTGTGATCATAAATGCTGTCCAGAAAGAGCTATGTCCGTGTACTAACATTGTGTGTTATGCAGATGATATTGCTGTGTGGTTGGTTGGCTCTTGTTTGGCTGATTTGACGTCTGAGATTGGTGTGGTCATAGACAGGGTGATTCAATGTCTTGAGGGTCGTGGTTTGGTACTGTCCCTCGACAAATGCAATCACTTGTCACTCATGAGCCTTTCATTCCGACTGCTGTGGCACTTGGACCCACTACTATTACGACGTTCTGGGATGTCGAGTGTCTTGGTGTGGTGCTTGATTCCCAGCTTAATTGGACAAATGAGACGAGGACTCTGCGGTATCGTATTGCGGGGGAGCTTAGGGCTCTGAAAGCACTGTCCTTCTGTGCGTCGGCAGCCCACGTCCTACGAGAGTGTATGGTATTTGTTCACTCCGGGTTACACGATTTAGCAGCCGTGACCAAGGTCGTGGTCGCTGGCTGGGTTATTTAGTGTTCGGGTCAATTCTACTTTAACTATACAAAATGAACGTTTGGCAGGTTATTTCACTCATTTACAGGTTTCCGTAGTGTAGAATGCCACTCTTTTTCTGCCAATGGTAAACATTTTGGTGAAACTAGTATCTGCTTTCAACGATTTACCGCCTTCAATTAACCGTAAGCAAATCATCATGGAGATCGAAACTATTTAGCATTCCTAAAACAATATGAACACAATAAGAATACTGAGTTAACGTTTAAAAAATATGATAGGTCAGATGAGGACATTAAAATAATTTTAAAGCTGATCAGAAGTGGCTTATCAAGTTTTAGTGCTTTTTAAACTAACATTCAATATTAAGGCGGGTTGTGGTCACGAGTGGTGCTAAGTATAACGCATGGTTTTGTATTCCGAGAAGAGTACTGAGCAGTCGCTCAGGCTGAATCTGATTCCGTGGTTCACATTTCTTGTAACGAACTGAATACGGTTTGAATTGAACGCAGAATAAGTTCTTCAACTTCGGCCTTTGCCCACGCACGAGTATTTTGTAAATTTCCGAAGGTATTTAACTATTAGCACGCTTCAATCCCGCTAACGATGCCGCCATTTTTTATTTCAAGTTTTGCCTCCTACGAGAGACTGACACATGCTGCCTTCTGGTGGCGTTCATGGTAGCAGGTTTTAGTTCATCCTACGTTTTCAGAACAGTGGCACTACTTCCTTATCTACCCTTGGTTTCAGAATATTATCTTGTACTTGCATTTATACTTCCCTGCATTCCCTTCCCACCACCACACCCGCACATAAAAAAAAGGAAAAAAACCTAAGCCTGATGGTGAAAGCTATGCAAGCAGAGCGGTGTAATAGTCCCATCCGTCCAAGGCATATTTGGAGCGTTTCCATGGCATCAAGACAGCTGCAGTGGGTCGTATTAACGAGCAGCCCTCGGATTTACATAAAACACATAACCGAGATTTTATCGACTTCGTTGGAAAAGATTTTCGCGCTGCCTTTTTCCCCGGGTCTATAAAATAAAGAGCCAGAGGGCGGCGGGCTCGGCAACAAGATTACGATACAATGTAGATTTTATGCTCGCCAGCTAAGTCCCTAGTAATATACACTACACACACAGCTCAACGTTTTCTTATGTTTTTTCGACTAAGTTTTTTTTTTACGGACTGCAAGAACGCTGTTGAGGGCGGACGCTAATTTTGATATGAAACATTCATGAACAGGAGGGCAAGACTATAATCCAAGGCTAACGCCTGGTTTCACGGATGAAGAGGAGGGATTAGCAGCACGAGACTTCATTGAAAACAAACCATTAAACTAAATATTCCAGTTTAGGCCTAACGACGCGGAAAAAAGAGACCGCTCATTTTTTAGTTTTCGGCGCCGCTCTGGTAAAAAAAAAATTACGCAGAGACCGTTTATCTTATTCATATGGCTCGTGCACTAGCTACATGGCTTTAAAGAGGTGTGCGCTGTATAGCCTAGTTTACTTAAAAAGCAACAAAAAACTTTTGTTTGTGCTTTTTTTTTTATACAACCTATACACGTGAAACTTTAGTGTAACGTGATACTATACATTGCAGGTATAAATTTATTTAGCTAGTAAATTTACTTTGTCGTGTAGCGATGTATGTACTGGGTGCAACGTAACAATCCCAACAGCTTAAATTTATCCATGTCCAATTGGCGAGAAAAGAGTCCAATTACAAATTTTTTTTTTTACTAGGCTGGTTTTTCCTCCACAACTTGTACTTGAATTAGTCTTTTTTTTTTAAATGATGGATATTGTATACTGTATTCTATAGCTTATGTTGTTTTATCCCCATTTTCATTAATATTTGATATCTGGAAATACGCTAGTGTGTCACTGCCAAGTAGATGAAATTTCAATGTTGTCACAGCTTAATTATTGGCAGATGTAAAAAGGCGGCTCACTAGCAGACTGTATCTTTTAACTGTGACTGGCTTATGCCTGATTTCTACCTCTAGTGTAAATGCCCCATGCGGCAGATATCGTTGCAAATCGTTGGAATCGGGTGTCTTGGCCCCAGTAACGAAAAAAATCTCAACATTAAGTATGGAAAAAACGTACCCTCAATAACCCTAATCTATTTTTCTAGTAACTAACCGCAGGATCTCATGCTAATTCTCAAAGGGTGAAAAGACACCTGTACAGCTCACTAGGGAAAGTAGCTAAGTCTAAATTTCATCAGACAGGTAAAGAGCGTATGGGGAAGTGCCTTTTTCTAAAATGGGGGTTGTAGCTAGCACGTGTCCCTGAAGTGAGTGAGTACTTTATTCTTGAAGCTACAGCCATACCTGGCCACCACAACAAAAGTGGCGCGTAAATACAAAAATATTGTAACCATTGTTTGTATTGTCATCTGTAACAGTCTATTATAACATGCTTAAGTGTTATATGCTGATCGTTTCAGTAATCAATTATCAGGATACATTGTTGTTGCAAAGAGGCTGTTGTTACTTCACTTAACAGAGCATACATCAGGGCATGTGCAGATTTTCATATTCCTGTTCTTTTGACCTCGAATGCTACCATGCGTAGCATTCAGGTTGTTCTGAATGACTGCCTGCGTGTAGTGTCTGGCTGCTTACCGTCAACCCCGGTCCAGGCCCTACTTTGTTGAAACAGGTGATGTGCCCATAGACATACGGGCAAAGGAACTTCTGGTCAGATTGTGTCAGCGAGCTACACGATTGCTAGGGGCTCGACTGATCCGCTCGCCCGGATTATCATTGACTATATGTCTCTGCCTCAGAGGGCCCGTGATCTGCTGGGTGCTTCTGATATAGGGCTTCCCTCCTTGTTGCCCCTGAAGTTGCCAGTTTGCCGGGGGTTCAATTTGTTAACCCCCTCATCCCCCCATGGGTTTGGTGTGGTGCCGCCCTTCAATCCTTCCGCAGTGGCCAGCATCAGGGTTCCTCCTGTATAACTGTTTATAGTGATGCGTCTTTTTGCGTCGAGACGGGGGAGGGTGGAATTTGTGTATGTGTACCCAGTTATTTGCTGGAATACAGCTACCATCTTGGGTTTGTGCGCTCGGCTTTCGTAGGAGAACTTGTTGCACTTGTTGTAGCGGTTGATGTGGGCATGGATCTGCGCGCATCAAGCTTTTGTATTGTTACTGACTCCTTAGCAGGTGTGGGGTTCCTCCAGCGTTGCTTTACCTCTTTGACGTTTCCCATCCTCTCGCTCTTGAGGTGGGGTGGAAATTGTTTACGGTAAGCCAGCTGGGAGTGGCAATTACGATCGTGTGGACTAAGGCGCACAGTGGTGAGTTCGGGAACGAACTTGCTGACGAGTTGGCCAAGAGGGGCAGTTGTCAAACAACCCCAGCAGTCAGTTTTGTAGTCGGCCCGCGGGATCTCAAGCCAGCCTACTCAAGGTCTGGCAGGAACGCTGGGCTGTGGGTCCTACTGACCGTACTATGTTTGGAGTCCACCCTTCTGTCACGTGGCCTGCGGCCCTTGATGGCCTGTCGCGAGGCGAAGCGGGGCTGCTCTCAAGGCTACGGATGTCCATGTCCCATGGACAGCTTCAGGCACACCTCTTTCGGCTGGGCTGGGCACGGACTCCTCTGTGCAGGTGTGGAATGTCAAATGAGACTGTGGCTCATTTCCTGTTTGATTGTCCGTTTTGGGTGGCGCAGCGGCACTTTGTCTTTCATGACGGGGGTGACCCTTTGGCTGTGATCCTGGGAGTTCCCCTCACGTGCAGAAGGGTAAAGCGGGGTATCGTAAGGCATTGGGGTTTTGCAAGGCTACAGGTCATTTTACATAGTGGGTGATGGATTCTCTTCTGGCCTCACTTGTTGTTCGCCCCTCTCTTGAGATTACATGGCATTCAGGGTTTTTACAGCTACTTGTACACAGTGGGGCTTCACGGTGGTTGTGTTGAGATGTGTTTATTGGAGGCTGTCCTCAAAGTGTTGCAGTGTTGTTGTTGTGTTGTGTGTGTTGTTGTGTTGTGTCACAGTGGTTTTGTAAAACATCACGTTGTTAATGCCATGTATTGTCTTGAAATGTTGGTGTAGGTTAAGGTAGTATTAGATTAGGGTGAGTGTATGGCATTTAAGGCCCTTAGTACTCAAATAAACGTAACCTAAGTAACCTGTTGATGATTGTAGTCTTGGCTGGGTATATGGCTACGGTCCAGGCCCCCGTAATAAAATACTGCTCACAAAAAACAACAATCTCACAATCGGACTACTGGGAGTCTTTCATTGCAAGAAGCATTGGAAACAAAATGCAGATCGTGAGCACAGGGCCCAATCAAGTAGATGATCGGCCAAACTAGATGAGATTAATTGTTATTGAGTGAGCAATTCTAGCTTCAATGCGTAGATTAACATTAACCTGGGTGGAAACAACTGAAGGGGGAATGTACTGATTGGGTGTGCGAAGCGAAACAAAAAACTTATGTAAAGCGCGGACATAGCCTACAATAAACCAAATCGTGTCAATTTGGTTTAGTGGCCGATTGGGTTAATGGTAAATGTGAAAATTATGAATGAGAAAATTTACAGACATAAAATTACACTAGAAAAAAAGGTAAAGATGAAGATCAGACGATGTAACCTTTTGTACATTCGCAGTCGTGTAAAAATTGTGGTATTCTCCCGAAACCAAAACTGGTATAAGAGAAGTCGCCAAGTTTCCAAAAAGGGTCGGCCTTTGAAAGTAGTGATATCATTCAACCAGGGAAAGGCCACCAAGGTTAATCCTATTAGCCAAGTTAATCGCACCGACCAATGGTTCGAAAGTTAAATGAAAACTAGAAGATTGCTACCGCGGTTAGGAATGTTCTAGCTTACTAAAAACCCAGCCCAATCACAGTATAAAAATATAGACCGAAACAGGAGCTTTCGCCCAGTCTTACTGAGCATTCTCAACTGACAGCACACTCAAGTTCAAACCTGGCTTCTCCTGGACTCATTCCAAAGCTCTAGAATGTAGTAGGATTTGGCAATTGTCAATTAACACTAAAAAGGCTAAAACTATATCCATTTTTGTATGTCATTTCGAACTATTTCCTCCAGGAAGTCCTCAGTTTTGGTTCTGTGCTAGATATTAATTCTACCAGTAATATATGGCATACCTTATTGGGACCCGATTTTTAAAAAAGATAACATAATTTTACAAAACGTGCAACGTTGGCTTATGAAAAGGATCAAACTCATAACGAGTGCTATACTGTGACCAAAGATTAAGATTGTTGCATCTTCCATCTTTAAAATGGCGTAGACAAAGAGGGGGCTTAATTTATATATTAAAGGTAATCCGAGGTTATCTCCCTAACTTTACTAATTGTTTTTTTTTAACGATAAACTTCTGGTGCGACTGGAAGTGGTGGACTCTTCATCAGTCAATATTTTCAAGAATTAACTGGATTCGTAAATTACTGATGATTTAAAATACGGATTTGTTGAATCCATAGTTGAAAAGTCACACCAAAATTGTGAACTATTTATAAAGGTTTATATCACAAATGTGTTTCATAGAGTGTAAAATAGGTTTTGCTGTTTAATTTATTAGTATTTATTATGCCGCGTGTTAATGGATATTTATTTTGGAAAGCCGTGCATACAACTAAACAGCCAGAGCTAAATAAGAGATGAGATCAAATGATGGAAACGAGCAAAATGGTAAAAAAAAAAATCTAGACGACCAGTTAGAGCAAAAATACAAACGAGGGAAAGCAAAAGATAAAAAAAAACGCGAAACGGCCAAACATAGCTAAACAACAGATAAGGCCAAATGATGGAAGCGAGAAAATAATAATAATAAAAAAAAGTGACGACTAGTTAGAGCTAAATAACAAACGATGCATTACGATGGAGGACAGCATGATGGTAAAAAAAAATGCTACACAGCGGAACAGATCTAAATACTAATGATGCCAAATAATGAAAGACAGCAAAATGGTAAAAAAAAAATATAGACTATGAGGCCACATGAAGGACACTTGCAAAATGTCAAAAAATCAATTCTAAAAAAATGCCCTTTTTGCTTAAAACAACTTAAAAAAATAATAATGATGTACACCAGGCTTACGTTTTGATACCACGAAGTCAACTTTGCATTGCCTAAATTGTGTGCGCTGTCCTTAACAAACGGTCTAGTCCCAAAACGAACTGTGACTTTGACATATCGGGTGGGGGGGGGGGGGGGTCTGTTTTATTACGTTGCTTGATGAAGTAATACCAGCACCGGAATAGTTTTTGATAAAAATATAGCCTATAAAAGTGCACATGTAAAACAATAAAACACGACGTTTCGGGGATTATTTGCACCCCGTTATCAAGTGTGGATATCCGCTCAAAGGCTTCGTACACAAATAAAAGAACACAAAATCATGTTATGGCAGACACATCTTAAAAAATAATAATTTTTTTTAAAGTTTAAAAACCAAGATCCTATGTATTGCTGGCCGAAACAGCAAATACAGTAGGGAGACCAGCAAGACGACCTCTTCCCTGCGAGTGGAGGTAAGAAGTGAAGCAGGGGATCTCTCGCGCATTATATATCCCAGTTCGAAATTTGAAGTCCCCCCCCCCCCCCTTCCCTCCCCTCCCGCTCACTTTGGGTATATAATGCGCGAGAGATCCACCTGGCTTCACTTTAGAGGTGGGCGCGGAACCAATTTTTGGGAACCGAAATTACCCGCATTTACAGAAACTGGAACCGACCCGCAGGGAACCGCAATGTCTGAACTGACACCCGAACCGACCCGAAACCGCAAATGTGTGCTGTAATAAGACCCGACCCGAACACGGTTTACCCGCGGTTAACCGCTAAATACCAATCTAACAAAGACATTGATTACGAAAAAAAAATAATGTTGGAAACAAGAGAAAGCCACACGAAGCCATTGTTATAAATCAACAAACGCCGTTCTTTAGTTGATTATTATTTTTTGTTCTTTAAAGAATTTTTTTAGTTAGTTAAAAATAAGTTTAAAAAAGTCTTGACAGCGTGCGTCCCTTCCTCCTCTTCAAGCGTGCATTTGCTGTTTGTACGGTTTAATTTGCTATTGACGGCGCACTGAAGTTTCGGTTTCGGGTCTTGCATTTTCTACCTCAATTGGCCTTGCCTTCATGGTGAAGGGAAGCAAGGAAAAAAAACCCAATAGCCACGATTGTTTCGCATTTTCTATGACACGCGGTTATCAGCGGTTATTTATTTTAGCTGCGGGTCACCCGCGGTTTACCCGAAACCGCACGTAATTTTATTTTTCAAACCCGCAGCTGCCCGCAGACCGCAGTAATTATTTTTTTTGGAACCGACCCGACCCGGAACCGACCCGAACCGCATCGAACCGCGGTTTACCCGACCCGCGCCCACCTCTACTTCACTTCTTACCTGCACTCGCAGGGAAGAGGTCGTCTTGCTGGTCTCCCTACTGTATTTGCAGTTTCGGCCAGCAATACATAGGTTCTTGTTTTTTAAACTTTTTAAAAATTTTTATTTTTTAAGATGTGTCTGTCATAACATGATTTTGTGTTCTTTTATTTGTGTACGAAGCCTTTGAGCGGATATCCACACTTGATAACGGGGTGCAAATTATCCCCGAAACGTCGTGTTTTATTGTTTTACATGTGCACTTTTATAGGCTATATTTTTATCAAAAAATTATTACGTTGCTGGTTTGACTTTCAGTTCATCATCAACGTTGGACAAGGCGTTTTATTTCACCTCTATACACGTTGTTAACAACTTGAAAATTAATCGCTCGGCGTTTCGCCTGCTTAATTCTATTTGCATTACTATTTCCAACAGGTTATTGCCCCCCCCCCCCCCC
>JAHWFP010122931.1:16693-64986 GCA_023313725.1 Lithobius niger | reverse complement strand
AAAAAAAAAAGGAGGAAGAAAAAATATTTTTGCAGAAACTGAAATGCGATGCATTGGGGTGTGGGTGAGGGTGTACGTGGGCGTGATGAAAGTTTAACTCGGGAATTGTGGCCTCCCTGGATACCCAAATGAGGCTTCTTTTGGGCTGTAGAGGGCGCTTCGGTCTCTGCATGCTGATGGGGGTTGAGGGGCGTTGGGGACGACTATTCTAACGTCAACCTTATCCCGGCTTCTCAAGAAGACGCAGCCGTCTCGGAGGCGCCGTGACGTGACCGCGATACCCAACAACAGAGCCGGCCGCTCCACTCATGGCCGATAGCTTTTTATCGGTGGTGAGTGGACGGCCAGAATTGACTTGCAAATGGCTCCATTTGACAGGGATGGGGGTGGGGGTGGGCTTAGAGGGGGGAGCTTCTCTCTTCTTCCCCTAGCTCATCGAAGGCTGATCGATGATGGCTCACCAGTGGGACCCCCGGATTGTGGAAGGTGACGGGGCGATCGCGATAACTGCATCAGGATCAGGGACTAGGCTCGCATCTCCTCGAGTTTTCCCTCCGCATGTAAGGTTGGAATAAAGCTCGGCTAGCGTCTATCACCACCACGCACATCTCTGATGCCAGACCTGCCCTCTCGATCCCTGTGGTATCTCCCCCCACCCCAACCTTCCCATGCCTCCTATCCCGATTCGACTCCATTGCATGCCTCAAAACTGCATTTTGGTTTGGTCAAATAGATCTCGTTGTTCGTGTTCTCGCAGGAGTTCCATGTCCGTCAAGCAGGTTATTTTTTCCCCCATGTTCTGCGCCAGATGCTAGACTACTTTAATTCAGAAAGTTTGGTTTGTGCTAGAAGATGGTGGAGTTGTGGAATCTCATCCCATTTTTTTTCTCACCTTTTCTTCTTGAATCTTGAAGTTTAATTTTGCGAACGCAACATTGGCACCTATGGTGAGCTAAATGTCACTCATCGGCATCGGCCAATGGATGCATTTATTTGCCACTTATTAAACCGATGAGTTTTTACAACAGTTACTGCATATTGTTCCAATCGGCCAAATGTATACGGTTTCAAGAATTGGTAGGGTTGGGGAGGAGAATTTGTGACTGAGACCTCCTACTGAAACGTCTTGGATTCATTCCTATTAATTCCATCTAAGTATATAGAGGGCGCTATGCGTTTTATGTGGGAATTTCTACTCAGTTTTCAACCTAAAACTAAACTAAACGAAACTAGCTTGTATTTAATTATTATTTACTTTACCTTAGTTGTAATTTAGTTTACTTTAGATTTGGGCTGAAAAATGAGCTAAAATTACCAAATGAAACGTGTGGCGCCCTCTGAAAAATCGGATGGAACTATGGGAATGAATGTAACACGTTTCAATAGGGATTTTTTAAGAGTTACTGAATTTCGGTTCATTTAGTTTTCAGCATTACTCAGATTTGTTGATAATGCTAAAGTTTTTGTTTTTATGTATCCAAACGAGTCTGGAATTAACTGCTAATAAAACTTATCTTAATCTATTTTCTTTGCATTTAGTACGTTTTATTTAATTCTCATTCGCATCACGTACTCTTATATCTAAATTCTAAATAGCTGTAAAGTTTGCTTGAAATGATCGATCATTGGTAATCAGCCAATAGTTTTTTTTCTCTTGTCGGCTTTTTATCCGTAAAATAATTTGTAAAAATCATGATAGGTCTTAGGGTGCTATTACATAGCGTAGTGCAGCTTGAGACGGATACGACACTTTACCACCCCCGTGGACACACTCGTTTTAAATGGAAAGCTTCAAACATGTTTTCCGTGCAAACAAAGAGGCTGTCGTCATCTCGGGACACCGTATACACAAGCACTTTAGTATCCAACAGACAGCTTAATTTATTGATCAAATTAAGCTGTCTGTTGGATACTACTTTAAAGTGCTTGTGTATACGGTGTCCCGAGATGACGCCCACTCTTTGTTTGCAGGGAAAACATGTTTGAAACTTTCCATTTAAAACGAGTGTGTCCACGGGGGTGATAAAGCGCTGTATCTGTCTGAGGCTGCACTACGCTATGTACTACGCTTAGTGAGGCTGCACTAAGAACCTAAAAGACCGATCATGATTTTACAAATTGTTTCCTAATAAAAAGAAATCGGAATAGTATACTAAAACTCCCCTCAACTTTTCAATGGAGGAATCGACGGAGAGCCGTCTGTCTTATGGAAGACCGAATTTCATAAAAGCCTGTCAATTTTATCGCATTCGCAATACTTCTCACTGATTTGCTGGATTCTATGCATCTGCTGATGAAACTTGCGGTAGGTACTGAATTATATTAGACGGAGAAACGAATGCCATTTTTAAAGCTACCTCGGTCATATAGCTGCGAATGGTAAGTAAAGGGCTATTAACACCCAGTAAAAACTCAATCTAACAGTAAGTTATGAAAAACCCTTGTTCTCAACAAGAATTTGTGGAAGTTATTTCTAGTTTAAAAGTAAGAATTAATAAGCTATTTTCAACGCAGCAGAGCGCATATAATTGTATGTGCGTGAAGTGGTCCTCCAGTCAGAAGTTGGCTGTGGTTTGGAAGGGTCATTAAAGCTGACGGTCAGCATTAAAGACTGGTATTGTGAAACACAAGATGTATTGTTTGTTTTGCATCGATAAATAATTTCCTTGGTTATAGTTTGTTCCACAATATGTTTGAAGGAAATTGATTGTATTACGCCACGTGTCCACACACTACGAGTGCAAAAACATGTGAATTTCACACTTGTAGACTCTATACAGTTACTGTTAGCGTGTACGAGTGGGACATTAACATGTTTTTTTGCAATCGTAGTGGGAGGAAATGTGGCGTCATAGTTTGCTGCAAACATAATGTGGTACCATTTATAGTGTGCTCCATACCTGTGTTTTGCAACCGAGGCATCTGCCTTAGCGGTCAAGTTTGTTATGATTTAACCCCAGCCCTGATTTCAACCTTGAGTTCAACCCTGATTTCAACTGATTTGCTTTAACATGTTTAATTTTAACTTAAATGGTGCAATCTTACATTTCATTACTAAATAAAAAGAATTAGTTGTGCACAGATTAATCCCCATAAAACGAGGAAAAATAAACAAATAAAATACACTTGGGTCAATTTTTAAAAAAATAAAACCTGTTTTTTTTTTAATTTATTAACCTGTTACTGTGCTGCATACCTTCTCATTGTGTATCCTAAAAACGATTGTTTTTACTTTGGAAATTCTCACATTTTGTAAAAAAATTAAGTTCCAGAATGAATGGCTGAGGTGTATGCATACGCTAAACAACCTTCAAACAACGTGCGCAAAATGGGCCCTCATGTGGGCATACAAGGTGTATGTCGTCCAATTCTACGTAGAATACGCTTGTCCAGTATGGTCGCTTTTTTGTTTGAAGGACATAGAAGCAATTGTGCAACGTAGATTTACAAAATCAATTGTTAGTCTCCACTCACTTAACTATCAAGAACGTTTGAAAATTTCGGGACTTGAGACGCTTGAATCAAGACATCTTAAGGGCGACTTAATTTTGACATATTGGATCACTAATGGAATTTTTGATGTTGTATTTCAAACTTTTTCGAACTACGAAGCAGAGGCACACGTGAAACCAGGAGACATTGCTTGAAATTAATTGCAAGATGCGTTAACTCAGATTGTTGTGAATTTGTCTTTTCCAATCGTGTGGTGGGGCCTTCCCAACGAGTAGAATGTACAGAATGCAGACCGTTGTGGGAGCAAGCTCCGGAATCTTAGTTTGGCAGGATTCTTGGGTTGTTTTTAATGAGGTGTATCGCACATGGTTGAGTGTTGCCTTTTAATTAGTATAAGATTAGTATTGATTTGATATATAAAATGTCGACATATAGTAATTTACTATGCAATTTTAGTGTTAACAAGAAAAGTATAGGGTGGTAGCACCTTGGAACTCTCTTCCCGATGTTGGCGTTGGTGCGCTCTCAGTGGGAGCCTTTAAATTAGCATTTGACAAAGTTCATCTTTTACAGTTCTTGAAATGACAATATTAATTCTAAATTGTGCTGGAACGTTGTTAGTTGGCTCGTCGCCCTTCCGTAGTCCATACCATCTTTTCATGATGGTTAAAAAGTGCGTCCCGCATTTATATGATCCTTTGCGCGCTTACAATAACCATGACGTTTCATCTCTGTGTGGTCATGCTAATTTGCTAATAAATTACCTTGACATCAAAAATCTAAACGACTAATGTGGTAAACATTAAAATTAATTATTCCAATAGATGGCCGAAGCAAAATTATTAGACACTAACCCAGAAAATTATAAATTGTGATGTTAAAATACGAGAATCATTCCGGTTTGTGACGACACAATTAATGTGTTCGTGCTGGTTCGTCTATTAGACACAATGCCAACTGACTATCTCAGTTGACCTTGGCGAGGTATATACGCAGATGGCGATCAGCGCGTGGCTGTTATAAGGCAGGCGGGGTGTTGCTATAAAGGGTTTTTGTTTTTTTTATAGTATACTTTTTTTTGTAAGAACTTTTAATTTGGGAAACTGATTAGTGGCAATTGCCGTTCCTCGGCCCGTTCGTTACCAACAAATTATTATTATTACAACCAACCCGTATCAGAAACAAGTCGCCTTACAACCTTCACCAATGTCGGTCGCCACTCGCCAAATGGCGTGGAAAATTCAGCAGTTGGCGACTTGGTTTTTAAAGCTACTCGCCAAAATGGCGACTGGTTAACAAACCCTGATGCTTAAATTGTCATATCTCGGGAACCGTATTAGCTAGAAACAAGCGGTTTGCGGCGTTGCGTGCAGAATTACAAGGGCTCTCCAACCAAGTGTGCAACAATGTCGCTAGCCACTTAATTGATTGGAGAATTAGATTAATGCAAACAATATTTAAGCATTAAGCAGTAGCACAAATGCTATAATTGTTTCTAAATGGCGAGGAGGTAATGGACAATGGCGAGTGCATTTTAATGTCTACCGGCCAAATGGCGAGTGCCACATAATTCACATTCATGAAGGTTGGTCGCCTACAACTTCTTTTCTGCTTTTATTTAGTTTGAGTTGAGGTTTTGTTTATTGCGTGGGTTGGGAGTGAGAGCTGAAGCGAGCGAGGGGGTTTGCTTTCACCTCTCTGCATTGCAAATGGGTTCCAATTTGTCAAACGTCACGACAAGAAATTGAGTTTGTTTTTTAGGAGGGATCCACCCACACTTGCTAATGAAGAGAGGGAGATTTGCACACCGCAGCCCCCTTCATTATCGAGGCGATATCATTAGCAAATGGCAGCTACCTCTACACTTTTCTCCCGTTAGCGGTTTCGGCACAAATGCACCTGCAGGCAATATACGAATGTGGTACAATTGAATGAAGTAGACAATTTTTCATGGTTGACATATGCGTATAAATTCAGCTATACGTAACTGGAAAAAGTTAATGTGTTACTTTCAGACATGCAAATATTGCTTATTTTTGTTCTTTTAATTATGTACGCACTAGTGTTGGGCAGGGTTGCAGTTAACTGCGTAGCGGATGGCTTAACAAAAGGCGTATGTTGCAAGACTTAAGCGATTAGAATTAAAAGGAAAGAATGAATAGATGTAAAAAAAAAAATGTCTGCCCTTGTTAAATGTTTATTTTGTGACCAAATTTGGATTTTGCTGTTGGACTAAGTATTATTTTGTCTTACTCACTGGGATTAGGGGTTTGAATAACATCTCTGTAATGTGTGGTGCAGTGGCAACCCGGACCACTGCACTGTGACTGAGGTTGGCGCTAATGACCAAGTTGTCGACGCGCCATTAAGCCCCCCCCCCCCCCGTCTTACTCACTGGAAAACGCACAACCAAATGGACACGTTTCAAACTTTAGAAAAACTTGTAAATTTTCGGTGGACACTGGATGCCACCTTCGTCAGGCTGAAGTCACTTGAGGAAGTAGGAGTCAGTGTCTTCAGCCTGCTGAAAGTGGCAGCCAGTGTCCACCGAAAATTTGCAAGTTTTTCTCAAGTTTGAAACTTGTCCCTTTAGTTGTGCGTTTTTCATGACTAGACCTACTTCTAACTAAAGTTACTTAGCCGAAAAATCGGTTTTGCCGTGATTATTTTTATCTTATTGGGTATAAAGGGCACTTTCATAAACTCATCGTACAACTCAGCGCTGAAGCCCTACCTCATCAAAATGAATGCCCAGTGAAATTTCCGATATCTCACCGTGACATCGCCGCTGAAGCATCGTACTCATTGACTGAAGGTGTTTGACGTTTGTCCAGCCCGCAGGCCATAACACCAGGGATGTCCCCTGAGCGCCAGGGGGTTGGACAGAAAAATTACGGCACAAAAAACCATCTGCTGAAACTGCTGAATACCCAAAAGCAGAAGATCAAAAGCCAACAACTGCAAACACTCGAGCACGGAAAGTCTTCATTCTGAAAGAGAAAGGAATAACCCATAAAAGTACGGTAGTAACTTCTCGAAGCAGTTGTATGAAAAGAACACAAAATGAAGCACACCCAGAAGTAAAAGGTCAAAATGTAAAAGCATGCAACAATAGGGAAGCAAGCTTCCCATGCAAAATACCAGCCCGCAACACAAGGATCATACAATGAACAATCCCATCTCTCCTGCCACATCTTCATTGTCTCGTTTCCAGGTAAAAGCTTGGAGGGTGCAGAAGGTAAAGAAAGTTCGTCTGGGTCCTCTATATTAGTGGCAGGCTTTGTGGCCAGATCTGTAGCTTCATTTCCATGGATGCTGACGTTTGGCATGACAGCTACCTTCCACTTTGCCATAGACAAACTTCAATCAGACAACAGCATTACTTTTTGCAGTGAATCTTTTTCTGCCATCATTACCATTTCAAACCCTATTCCATCAACTCAACAAATTGCTGCTGCTCGAAGTCTTCTCTCCAAACTGCAGAACACGAAAAAGATCACAAATTTGGCCTATTTGGTATAATCAGATAAGGAAAAAGTCTTTTGGTGTTAAAGGTCAGGTTAGTGAGCTGAGCCCGATCCAGAAGAAGTTTTGAACCTGCAGCTAGAGAGCTTCCGTCTGCAAAATTGAGGAGCTGCCTAAGTTAAGAGTCATCGGCTAAAGCTTGAGTATCTGCATCCTTCGTTGCAAAAGCATTTATTGACTGAAGCAAACCCTGTGATCACAATCCAGAGAATGGTGTCAAAACAAGAACCCTGAAGACAACCACGGTCTGTAGAAATGTCGACCAAGCCAAGTGAAACCTTGAGATCTTCAAGGAAACTTTGAATCGAGAAGAAGTTTTGATGGGGTCTCAAACCTACGATGAGTCCTCAGGTACTGGGGTAACACGCACAGTTGAACGTGTTTGCAATATGGAGACCAACAGCTGAACAATTGTCGCTTAAGTTGTGGAGATAGGCCACTCGAGAATGGTATGTTCGCATGGCACGAGCAGCATCTCTCTGCACCCAGTATCCAAACTGCAAATCCGACAGAAGCTGGTTTTATTAACAAAACAAAAAAGACAAGATGATCATTGCAAAACCGATTTAAAGTTTTACCAATGGTCAGAAGATGACGGATAGATTAAACAATAGTTACCCCCTGACTGGGCAAAAAAAAGCTCACAACAGCACTGATACACAGTATGAATTTTAATTTTTAGCACTTTTGTTGGTGCCTTATTTACAAATACATTAAAACAGTAAAAACAGGGAGGGACCAGCCCTTACAAGATAATCAGATGGCATAATTAAGACAGATAGGTTGACACTTCCCGTCTTCCTTTGGAGTGTGCACAACTTGGGTCGTTTTCCAGCTTGCCAGAAAGACACCATGACTTGTTAGGATGAACCTCCAAACATCAACTGAAGTTTTGAGTCTAGAATCGCTGTATTTGTGCATTTCTAAACAATAGGCCTCACGCCCAGGAATTACATACTAGCAAAGGGCTGTGCATAAGAAGCGAGCCGATTGGTTAAGCAATTGGCTACTTCTTCTGGTTAGCGACTGCTCTTGGCCTCTAGCTGGGGTGCATCTATTCGCCGAAGCCAGGTTGTGTATGCGCAATAGTAATTGGATTTCATGTAACGGCCTGTTACAAATTTTATCCCCTCTAGCCAAAATGGCGACTATCAATGTGAAATAATACTCGAATAGCGACATCTTGGAAACGGTTTAAATTATGGAAGGACGGTAATGCGGCATTGTGCTCAGATTAACAAGGTTTACAAAATAATTATTTCTGCAGTAACACTGGACTTAAAAGTATATCATGCAATAAGTGCACAAACTAAAAAAAACCCATGCAGTGTGTAAGGTATAGTGCTTGAGTCGAATAAACACTAGGAAATCGCCAGTGCTTTCTAAGACTACCAGCCAAATGGCGATTGCTGTTGGACTAACATTCGATAGGGTATTGGTCGACCTATACGGGATGAAACTATTCCTGGCCTAATCCTGGTTTTGTTTGGATAAATGATTGTGGTTGCTGCTGAGTGGTTCTGAGCCACAAGCAAGATAATATTTGTTGCTTGCAAAAAGAATTGTCTTGATAAGTCACCATGTTCTGAATTCCCTGGAATTTGCAACACCAATAATGAGTGAATAACAAATAACGCATTAACACTTGTATGTCCAAGTTGCACTCTTGGGCTGTCGTCGTATATGGAGAAACGGTACTTGTGTCGATATATTTGCCCAACTTGCCAAGGCGGGAAGCCAGGGTTTTGCTCGTTAGACATTAAACCTATTACATTCTTTTTGTGTGGTCTTTGCAGTACAATTTCTGTGTGAAAATGACCACTTAATCTCAACGTCATTTCAGCTTCTGCCTTGGTCTCTATAAATTCTCTCCTTCTCAGTCACGAGACTGGTCTCGGCCGAATATACTAATTCGAGACCAAAAGAACTAAGTAGTTCTGACTATCATCTGACTATCTGACAGGCAATCATGTCTGCTTTTTTGTATTAAACATTTGCTTGTAGTGTAAGAAACGTTTTCAATATTTTCATTTTATTGAAAATATAGATCTAAAATCAGGGTTGGCTTTTTTTCGGGCTCAACACACTTGATAAAACCCCAATAGTAGGTTTTTTCGTATGCATTTTATCTATTCTTTACCTATCTGTATTAGAAATCCTTCGACCTGTAGCTAGATTTTAAATAAAAGTAACAGTTACCCTATGTAAAAGGTTAATATTACCTTTCGTATTAAAATTATTAATTATTTAGCTGTTTGTTAACGGTTTGTAAGGAAAGGTTTTTGTTAAATAGTGGTGCATCACAATGGTGGTGGTTTGTTAATGGTAGGATCTTAAGCTCTTAACCAAGCCTAACAATCACTAGTATTGTACCTGTAAAATACTCATGAACTAAAACAGGAGCCTAAGTTAATCAATAAAACTCGATAAAGATCGATAAAATCCGAAAAAGCCAATAAAACACGAAAAAAAAAAAAACAGGTGGGTTAGGTTTTGGTTTTTTCAAACCCTGTCTAAAATGTTTAATGTTTCGTCAAAACTGGACGGCAACCATGTGCATCATGTGCAACTTGGCAGAACCATGTGCTCCCGGTTGATTTACTGCTCGTTGATTTTAGTACTGAGACTCGAACCCAGGGAAATCACATATTGACTCGTAAATCCCAGGTGTAACATGAATTGCAGGAGAGCATTTTTTGGTCTGAGAGTGGTTCCAGTTTAGAACTCGCTCTCTAATGACATAGTTTCGGCACCGTCGTTATTATCTTCCTTAAAACCCTTAATATGTATGATTTAAGAGCGCACTTATTGCACCCTGAAAACTGTCCTTGAGGCCGGCCACCCTCCATTCTCCTTTACTCCAAATTTCTTCCCTCAAGAAGTCTTAAAATAGTTTTTTTTTATTTTGACGTGCATTGGCTAATGCGAATTTGCTTAAGTTTTTTTTTTCTTTTAAATAGCGTGCTGTAGTGGTCCACCCCGATGCTTGCATGTCCACTTTGCTCTTTTAAATGGAGCAAAGAAAGTCATTCTATTAATTATTATTAGAGAATGTCCAGACAGGAATCAATCCACTCGCCTGATTGGCTGGTTTGGTAGGGACTTTGCCAAAGTGCCACCAATCATATCAGAGTTCTGCCCGCACTCAGACACCAATCTGAAGCAACTGAAAACATTTGCCGAAAATGCAGTTCTTTGGGTAGTTAAGAAGTTAATTGGCGATGTTTCATCCATTCGAATGGCATGCTCAGACCCAATCTCGTGGTTATTTTGCGCAAGGCCTGTAAGCATGCTTGGTTATTTTGGAAAGTCTTAATTGAATGACCTTTTTGGTGGCATCATTTAGTGGTTTGACTTGGGGACACGCTGTTATGAACTGAAGACATTCTCATTATGCAAATGATCTTTTCTCATCATTGTGCCTTTAATTACTTTTCCCGCCTGCCCACAAGCAAAGCAAGAGACTACTATAGCGCCATCTGGTACTACTCGCGTAAAACGTTTGGAGTTTTGGACGGTCGGCGTCGTTTATGCCACCAAACGACTGGATTCGACACAACACAACTCGGCAGGGCTGTGTTTCCCTGCGAAGGCTTATTATGTGGGAGAATAGAATCATAAAAATGTTAACTATTGCTACATATCATAACATCCATGACGCACAACAGCGCCTGACTCGTAATGTTTTAATCTTAAAACGCTTCGCCGTTTTATGTTCCTTTCGCATGGAGAACCAACAACAGTGATTTTGAGTTGTGACACCAACTTCAAAAGAACAAGATTAACGCCTTAGGGTTGTTTGCGTTGGTTGTGGGGAAAGTTAACTGTCATTTCCAGGAAGTTTAAAGTTGATTTAACGCGTGTTCGTAACTAGTGTTTTGGCCATGTCGTTCATGGCTTCTTCACGATTCCGTGTCCGTAAGTTTCAATTCCAAGTTTAAGTGTTGGGTTGGCAAATCTTAACCGAGCTTTAACTTAATTTAATGCAGGGGTGTTTCAAAGGATAGAATAATTGCTTATCTTGGATCCGATTGGAATCAGCTGTTAAAAAAAAAAGTATTAGAGCTCGTATCCCAAAAGCTCACAGCTGTGAAGGTGCACAAATAAAAAATATTTTCGAGTACTAGGATTGTTTTATGTATGTGGGTTACGTTTTAGTTCTTTGAGTGAGTGTATTATGTCACTCGTATTGTGTGTGGGTTTTTATTACATGAAAAAAAAAAACATTTTGTTGTTTGATTAGTGATGGGTTTGTGTGGACGTTGGTCTGTCACAATCTTTGTTCCCTGTATTTTTAGTTGAAATTATAGTTCGTTTCATTTGATGAACTCTAAGCTGTTTTTTATTTGTGCACCTTCAAAAGTTTTTTTTAATTTGTTGGCTTCCCCCCCCCCCATTTTTATGTTTCTTTTTTGTGTGTATTGGTTGGTATGTCTTTTTATAAGTGTGATGATTTGTTCGTGTTTGTTTTTTAGAGTAAAATCTAATCCGTTTTTATTTGTGTACCTTCAAAACTGTGAATACCACGGTGATACGAGCTCTTTGTTACTTAGCGCTAATGACCTAGCTGTCGATGTGCCATTAAGCTCATCTCCCCCCCCCCTGCTTTGTTACTTGGCAGCAATGCACTAGCATGTATCAACTCGAATCTGCATAATTGTCGTAAAACGAATAGTGATGTATGTAGGTTAGGCATAGGTATTAGATAAGAGGTATGATTATGTAGATCCTTTTAAGCTCTTGTAATAAATTAGTAAAGCAGTGAGGTTCTGTGTCCCACTGTTTCATTTTATCGTTTCTTTGTTTTACCCTATTGTTTCATTTAGCATGTCTTGTCTGATTTGATTTTTATTGAGCCTAAAAACTACTTACGCTAACGCACAGACCCCTACCACAATACCAGGATAACCAGCCTCAGAACACAGAACTGACCGTAGAACATGCCTGCTGGTACAACCGAAAAACATAGCTACTGCCAAGGTGCCATGCAGGGGTGCGGAAACCGGGGGGAACCAACATGGCCCAAGTCTTGACCTACCGAAACGTTGAGTGGCCCTGCAGAACCCAATGACCCTACGCAAAACACATCTCCCCGGACCAACATGAGGTGGGACACCCAGAATCGCCAGTAGTGGATCACCTCCCAAATCAGTGCCAGTCAGTGTCGTGTCTTGACATTGCGAAACAATTGACGAAAACAATATGAAAACAATTCAACTGGCCTCCTGACGCCCGCATTGAAGAACTATAAGATGATGTCGGCCGCCCAATTTTGAGGCCGTAATACCTCAAAATTAGAGACTGGAGCACCTTATGGTTTAAAACTGAAGGATTCAAGCAAAAACCAGGATCGTTTCATTTTGGTTCTTAACAAGGAATTAACGGATTTATTAAGTGCATAAAGACCAAAGACATGCGCTTTGCTACAAACAAAATACATGAAATAAAACAATTCAGAAACTATCTACAATAACAAACTTAACCAACTTAACACCCGAAACAGTAGGAAAACTCGAGAAGACCAGCCAGACTCGCACAAGGAAGCGAGCCTACCAGCCGCATGAAACACAACAATTCAAAAACTATGCACAATATAACAAACTTAACATCCGAAACCCAAGCCATTATTTTAAACACACAAGAAGACTAACTAGACCCATCTAAACTGGCTACCAGATGCTTGGCAGAAGGCTGCGATGGCACGGAGACGGGAGAGAGTTAGCAGTGGAATTAGGGACACCCCAAGAGCCTGTTTTAGATCACCACGTAATCTAAACTTAGCTAGCAAAGACAGTTGCAACGTTAATAGCAAAGGACAAACAATCAATTAGTGAAGAACACTTTCCCCTGTGCCGCACAAACAAGCCAGCAAGCAACACAGACCACCCAAGTCGAAAGGCATGCCCACATAAAAAGGATTGACCATGGTCTGAACATGGTCCCAGCCATACCCCTTGGAAGGGAACCCAAAGCCTCAGACACCACCGTTGGATGAATGGCAAAACAAGGGTCTGCTATTAACATCGTCAGTCCACTCATTTTTCCAGCAGCCAAGACCACGGGATGCAAGTCCCACGGAATTACAAGGACATACCCAACAGAGGCCAACTCATCAGGTGAACGAGCGCGGGGGCATTCCTGGAACCTAGTCGTGAGTAATTTCAAGACTGATGTCAGGAAGAACTTTTTCTACCTTTTTTGTAAATTGTTGGAATTCTATCCCACCAATAGTGGTGACCTCTGCTATCTTGGCGATCTTTAAAAATCGTCTTAGGCCTGTTTGCCTTGATCAATTTATTCGGAGGAGTTTTGTCTAGTGGTGAGTAGCCACCTTAACTTAAAATAAGTGAAGGTCTGCTCCCCTGCATTGTAATGTATTATCTTGGCTTATTATATTTTTGGTTAGCATACGAGCTATATTTGTTTTGTTTTATTGTAAGGGGTGCCAATCAATGATAGCCCCCCCCCCCCTCCCCAGAGTAAACTAAACATGATAGGAAAAAAATGAAAGTACCAATAGGTAGCCCATTTTATTGCGGGTTTAAACTCACAAGCTCAATATTCATTGTTCACTCCATTGGCGTCACGAACAGCTTGAAGACGAGCAGGGTAGGAAGGCAAAAGTGACTCGCAAAGTGTTGAACTCCATTTTCTGAATGTGTGTGAAAATTTTGGATCCATCTTGAAGGACAATGTTGATAAAAGGATGTTTTCTGTACCTCTAGCAACTCGATTTAGTCGTAGTAAGATGGAGGAGCACATTCATGGTGTGCTTCGGGAAATGGGAGTTCAATGCAGATGTGGAGTGCGCTGCAGTGCAGCAGCTTCCAGGGGAAGCTGTCACGTGTTTTGTTTTTTAATAGCTCCGCTCACAGGGTGCGCATGGATTTGTGGTTCGGCTTAAAATGCGCGTGGGGATGTGCCCTACCCTGACACCAAGTTTCATGATGCCGACACTGCTGGTTTTTGAGTTATTACCAAACAACCGCACGGCCGTAACCAACACGGATCTTTGCGAGTCACTTTTGCCTTTCTACTATGTTCGTCATCAAGCCGTTCGTGACGCTAATGGAGTGAACACTGAATATTGAGCTTGTGAGTGTAAACCCGCAATAAAATGGGCTACCTATTGGTACTTTCATTTTTTTTCCTATCATGCTTAGTTTACTCTGGGGAGGGTGGGGGGGAGCTATCATTGTTTGGCACCCTGTATATTAGTATTGTGGATTGTATATTGTTACCGTCTTCATTGACTGCAGGTGCTTGGGGGATATTCGTTGTAATTGTTTTTAATGCAGGGCCAATGTAAGTGGTGTGCCCTATTGTACATCCTTTTTGCTAAGGCAATTGAACATTTCTTATCTTATCAGCAATATTGTTCCCGAACACACCGCTGACCAGGAAATTAAGACAGAGAAGACGATTCCAACACGCTGAGCTTGAAACAACTTCCAACCTGTTTCTCGTGCTGCTGCGTAGTATTACGTAGACCAACCCTACCAAGGAGGATATAATCCAAGGTGCTCGGATTGAGACTTAGGTGAATCAAGGCCTTGTCCCTTACTCTACTTGGTGGGAGGGAGTATCGATAAAAATGCATGTGTATCGTTTTGAGGGTATGTCCTTTCAATACCCGAGTAATTATAAGCTGCAGTAATCGTGGAAAACGAAAAATAGTACACTGTGGCACGGGTTGTCTTGCGCTGAAATTAAAATTTTGCAATATCGCCCTTGTTACACGCCTTGATCAAGTATTTTCCCTATACTGGTCACCCATTCCCTAATTCCCTTTGCAATTTCAGTTCCCGTTTCAGTTAATGGTATCGTCCCATTTTTTTTTGTATCCCTGAACGTGCCGTCTGTCTATTTTAATTATACATCTAACCGAATTGGATCCTCTTTTTCGAAGTTAGCCACAAGTCCCAAAGCACCCCCCTGCCAAAAAGTTCTTTTCCATTTGGTCCCCTCCCACGTGGGGGAGGGTTGGTTCCTCGTGGCCCGAGCGGATGGCGACTGGGTAATTGATTTTGCGATGAAACCCGCTAGAGACGCTGGAGCTATGTGCAAATTTATCTAATGAGGCGGGGGCGTTTGTTTCAAGGGTGATTTTCAATTAGGTCAGTGAAATGTTCATGGGAGGCCCAATTGGTAGTAGTGCTTTGAACCCTTTTATCGGTCAGAGAAGAGAGAGGATGCTCAGTGGAAAGATGTTTTATGGTTGAAAGGTGAGAGGGAAACTGTACGGATATTCATTCAGTCGGCGTATGGGTTGTATTCGAAAAGTTTGACAAATCTCGTACAGCCAAAATTTCGATTTATAAGTCCGTTGCAAATCGTGTAAATCATCTAAATCTTGTGTCAATCATTCAACTCTTGTAAAAATCCTGTAAATGTGGCATAACTCATTTAAATCTCTTGTAAATTTTTAAACCCCAGTAAATCTTACTGCAAAACTTTAAGTAAACTTTAAACTTTGGCAAATCTGTGTAAATCTTGCAAAATTTAATGTAAATCATTAAATTTTACTTAAATCTTTTGCAGATCTTTAAATCCCAGCAGATCTGCAAATCTTCATGTAAATCATCAAATCTGCAAATTTGTGTAAATTTGCAAATCCGTTGAGTATCATACCCCGTGCAAAGGTCTTTTTCACAGAAATTACCTTTTGATCTAGCTAGTGCACCTGGAATTTTGCAGAAATGCATGGAATATGTCCTTAGGGATATTCCTAGGGCCAACTCATTTGTAGACAATATTCTTGCTGCTGGGAAAGGACAGGGGCACGATCAAACTTTATTCCAAGTACGTGAGGCATTGCAGGAAAAGCGTTCTGAAGCTAAAGAAAATTAAATGCCACTCAAAAAGACGAAAATAAAATACCTGGTATCCAACTTGATAAAAATGGAGTTTTTAACTTGCCTGAGGTTTTGGATGCTATTATTAAACTTGCACCTGAACCTAGTAACATTCAAGTGGTAATATCCTACTTGGGCTTCATGGACCAGTATGACAAATTTGTACCCCATCTGGTGTCCAGACTGGCTTCGTTAAATAAATTATCTCCAAAAACAGCCTGGAGTTGGAGCAAAGAATGTTCAGCTGCAGTCCAAAATGCTAAGGCAGCGTTTCTAAATTCTCTAATACTAGGTCATTACGACCCTAACCTACCTATCAAGCTCGTGTGCGACTCCAGTCCCGTAGGAATTGGCACGAGCATCCTGCACACATTCCTTAATCGTGAAGATAGGCCTATTGTTTCCTGAGTGTTGAGCAAGGTAGAAATTGGCTATGCTAAATTCAATCGGGAAGCATTATCGACAGTGTTCGGGGTCAAACGCTTCCACTAGTATTTGTTTGGGAGGAAAATTGTACTCCAATTGGACCAAAAGGCATCGCTGTGGATGTTTGGGAGCACGGTAGCAATCCCAGCCATGGCCGCCGCACATATTCAGCGGTGGGCTCTATTTTTAAATGGGTGTAACTTTGAACTCCAGCACATCCCCGGCCAGATGAACCTTACTTCTGACTTTTTGCCGCATATGCCGATGCCATATGAACTCCTCCAAGCGAGCCGCTGGGTTGACATGTCATGAATTTAGAAGCAATAGAGTCACTTCGGATCTTGGCCAACCAACTGAAGAAGCTTACGTTAGAAGATAGACTGCTGGGAACAGTTTATCGCTATACTAATGATGGTTGGCCGGACAAGGTTAAAAGTGACAAACTGAAACCTTATTTTAATCGAAGGCGTGAATTATTTCTTAACGGTAATGCTATTTTTGAGGGGCATCGTTTGGTAATACCCGAAACGTTACGACCACAAGTGCTGGATGAGCTTCACATAGGCCACTGTGGCATCGTTACAATTAAAGCGCTTGCTCGTTCTCACGTTTGGTGACCTCATATCGATAGCACTCTTGAAAAGCTGGTGAACAAGTGTATGCCCTGTCTGCTGAACTGTGATGCTAATCTAACTGCTAAGAAGCACGTTTGGGAGCAACCCACCATTATATGGTCTAAAATGCATTTTAATTTTTGCGGCCCGTTCCATGGCAAAATGTATTTAGTCATACTCTATGCACACTTGAAATTTCCTTTCATATACGACATAAAACAACTACAAGTAGTGCCGTTATTCGCGTCCTAAGGTACCAATTTGCTACAATGGCTACTACAAAACACTCGTAAACGATAAAGGACCTCAGCTGGTTAGTTCCGAGTTTGAGAATTTTATGAAGGAATGCGGAATAAGGCATGTGACGTCCATTCCCACATGCGGGAACGATGAACATCCTAAAACCTACACAATCAAAAGAGCTGGAAACTCACTACCAGAATACACAAATAATGAAACTATGGCTGTGCGCAGTTGTAACTGTTGGGGACCGCGGGAACGATAAACATCCTAAAGCCTTCCCAATCACTAGTGCCGGAAACACGCTACTGTACTACATGAAGAACTTATGGCCGAGCACAGTCAGAACTGTAGGGGGACCACATTAACGATGAACATCCGAACTAAAGCCTCCGCAATCAGAACAGTCAGAAACTCACTGTTGGAGTATACGAAGGCCATGGAACTTATTCACAGTGTTAACCGTTTTGCGACTTTTTTTCCTGTGATTCTATTCTTTAGGTAAATTTGCAACTTTTTTCTACGTGACTTTTCTTCATGTCATTTTTTTCTGCGCTCCTAAAAATCAAGCTCCATCTTCCTATCCTCCGGAGACCCGCGTTAGGGACCACTACGTGACGGGGTAAAAAGTGCATTTCCAGGCACACCACGAACTTTGTGAGGGGTTAAATCGAGCAGCAGCCCAGCGAGCAGCCCAGTGGCCAGCGTCCTCATCTCCAAACCAAGTCTCCAAACCTCGTCTCATAAAATCAGGCTTCATCTTCCTATCCTCCTGAGACCCGTGGATGTCATGGGGCAAAAAATACATTTCCAGGCGCAACACAAACTTTGTTAGGGGTCCCCGGGGACCCCGAGTAGAGCGAGCAATGGTCAGCATCCTAGTCTCCAAACCAAGTGAATGCCAGGTCGAATCCCTCAACTGACCCAACTATTTGAATAAAAAAAAAGAAAAAAAAGAGAGTCCTCGGGTCTCAGGAGGCTGTACAATACATACAGCATTCTTGTTGACTTTTGCTTTTTTTTTTAGAAATCAACTTAGGGAATCTGAAATAGAGCTAAGTTGGCCAATTTGCTTTACTTACAATAATTTCTGTGACAAGCAGATGTTCTCTAAGCGACATATTGCCAATTTCTCAAATCTGTATTGCTTTCCTTCACCGGGACCGTAGTTCGTTTAATTTTTGTCCCCTTGTGTTGAAGATTGCAATCTGCGATGCGGAGTGTATAGAAAGAAGAGTGAATGCCATGAAATTTGTGCTAAAATCAGCAAGGGGGATGTTACTAGAGCGGGATCAAAAGTCAACCTTCGCCAACGATAAATTCTCCGTTGATGTTATACTCTGTTCGCGTTTATTTATAGAATGAGGCGTATTTTAAGCATTTTTTTCCCTTCTCCCCCATCAGCCTTGATTTAATCAGTCTCTCTAGACTCATTGAGCGCGTGGGGCCCAAACAACGAGACTTCCGTTATACGTTTTAAGAATTACATCTTCCCCCTCCCTCCCCCTCCCATTCCTTCCCTACAACCCACAATTTGTGTTCGCTATTGTGCGCGTGTCGACGCTGCGACAATCTCCAATGAACTGGGTCTCAAAATCTCATGTAAAAGCCATGAATTTTTGATCGGAATGAATTTGTTCGGCTGGCTGCTGACTAAATTGTTCAATATGGAAAGGGAAACCATTTGGGCTGGTTTCATTACTTTTTCATGAATTGCAATTGCTCATATTTAATTGTGGCGCAAGTCGGCGGTAGTGCCCCCCTTGATCCATTATATTAGGGCGAAAGACTCGGGTGAAGGCAAACTTGAGGTGGTGGTATGGTGCCACAGCATAAAGTCGGGGCCCCGTATACTTAGGCTGGCATTTGCTTGCAAATTGCCGACTGTTTGCCTGTTTATACAGCGGGCGCCGCGTTCTAATAATGGTCATTAGAGGGTGTATGTTTTTGGCTGAGAGGTTCATGAAAGCCCCGCGTGCCACATCAATGCACGCGCCCCTAATGAACCTGGCTGTCTTACCCGTGTCCTCACGGACGCTTACCACAAGTTTATTCGGCAATTTCAAGATCCAATAGGCGGAGGTGGTCATGAAAATTTCATTAGTAAACAAGGCCGGGTGTGTGCATGCACTCGAGCATTCAAGCAAGGGGTGAGTGGGGTTGGGGGTGGGCTTGGTGTCTCGGCGACGCAAGTGCCTCGGAACCCCGCTAAAACTATAATAATACCCCAGCTTTTATGGTAAACAGCCGCGCCGGGCACGCAGTGGCCAGTGGCTATACGAGCCTGCAAGTAGAGCGTGTTGAAACGGATTCGGAGGGAGGACAAACTTTGTGTTGTGGACACTTAGAAGTAAAACTGACTTGGATTTAAAATTACAGAAGTTACGTACGTCTTATTAAGTGTTGTAAAAGATACAAATCTCCTGACGGAAATTGAATGCAAGAAGACTCGGAAAAAAATTATTTATTTACGCCCCTCCTGTTGACTCTAGTTACAAGTAAAAGAAAGTCAACAAATTTGCATGGAAACCATAAGAATAAACTTGGAATAAAATCTGGTTTTGGCAGTTGTGTACTGTAGTACACATTCCTGCGTGCAAGACTTGGCCAACGAGGGACGTAGTACACCTTAAGTGGATTACTGCTTTACACACTTGCATTGAGTGACTCTCTTCGCCATACAGTTTGATTCTTCTGTATCTCGTACAATTTTGAACCGATTTTCGTTCTGCTTTTAGGTTTGTTTTTGTCCTGTTATCCGCCACAACTTTCCAATGCTCTAGGGCGCTTAGTTTAGAAGTTAACAATGGAATGACCTTGAAAAAGACAATCAAGGTCATTCATTTGTGATCAATTTGTTCTTTCCTTAAGTGTCATTATTAATGTCAGTCTATTTAAGTACTATTCCTCAGTATACGGCCGACTCCGGACTTTTGGACCAACCTGTATTCTGCTATCACCGAGCATGATTATGTTATTCCCAAAGCTTGTAGAACTGGATATTTTTGTGTTCTTGCTATGAAGTATTAAACTCCATATCTTGGAATTGATTTCGGCATTAGTAATATAGATTAGGGAAAGAACAAATCTTTACCTTTTACGTAGAGGTCTGCTTGCTTTAGTTTTTGTGTTACATACTCCCCCCTGTTTTCGTGCATCCTGCGCATATATAGTTTTGGCAGCATTTGCAGCATACGTTTGAGTGAACGTGGCAAAACCGGTTTGTTTATTTTTTGCATGGGAAAAAACGGGATAATAAAAGCGTTTTGCAACATTTACATTCGTTTGAAGTAATGTTGCAAAACTGAGTCATAAAGGAACACCAACATTGAGGCAGGCACCTTTAATGGAAACCTCAATGAAATAAAGCTTTTCTTTTATATTTCTCCCCTCAAATTTCTGTTAAGTTTCCACGGAGGAAAAACAAGTTTGCTCCAAATAATTCTTTTTTTCTTGCGCAATGTTGGCTGTACGCAGCCTATGTTTAAATGATGTGAATGAGATGTATTTTGATTCTCACACAATATGTTTTTATCAGCTTCGAGCAATACAATTGTATGTTGTAGTTGAAATAATGTTATTATTATTATTTATCATGAAAACACGTTTTCTCACTTTTAGTTTACCCATTTATCTCAAATAATTTCTTTCGTCAACCACTTTCCTCAAATTTCCGCACTTTTCCAAATTTCTCTCGGGAATAAACGTAAAAGGCTTCAGTAGGGCCGTCTGTAGGAATTTTTCCTGGTGGAGGGGGGGGGGGGAGGAACTAGAAATTTTACGCCGATCACGACGAAAGAAATAGACAGTCCAAAAACTAAGACGACAAAAAAATATATTGTTTTAAGATAAAATTGTACTTGGTTAAGTTTTTTTTACGATATTTCGTCTTTTTTGATCTCCTCCTCCATCCCCGATACTGTCAGGGCCGAATGAACCGGTCCGGCGAAAGCCGTACCACTTTTTCCATAATGCTAAGCGAAAGGCTTAGTTCGAAACCTAACACGTGCGGTGCGATATAAAAATGTGTGTAAAATGATTTTAAACAATTTGAACATTGATTGCCCATCATCATGTGGCATTGTGCTTGCTTCTTCAACTAAACGAAATTTTAATTAGTTGCACTTTACTTTTTATATTTTTTTTGTGGGGGGGGGGGGGGGGGGGGGCGATAGATATTAAAATGGGTGGAGGACAGACTTGCTTGTTCGCTGTACCACTATTAATTTTTTTTATAAGTTTCCGCCGGTCCTGGCTACGGCCCAAGTTTCTCAGGTAGACGTCGCCACATGCATCTCACGAAAGCCGCCGGAAAGTTTCGCGTGGTGGTACGAAAGAGCTTTTGGATTTGTGCCTGTGCGGACGTGTGCCCGTGTTTCTGCTCCCAAATTAAGCGCCGCAGCCCGCAGGATGAGTTGAAAAGGGTCTGGCGCACGTGAGTCGCCGTTCTTGGTCCCCGTTTTGCATGTCATTTGTAGGGAGGCGCTACGATCGTGTAATCCCCTTTTTCCGTTGTTTGCCAGGAAGGTTTTCGCCATACTTCTTGGTCGATCCCCCCGACTCTTTCCCCCCACCCCACACACGCTCGGTATGCGTTCGAATTCGTCCAATAGATTTGCATGATGTCGTCGGCAGACAGCTTGAGGCTGTTTTGCTTTCTCGTCAGCTCTATTGTTGTTGGTTCTCCCGTCCTCCTTCGGTAAACAAGCCAGCGTTCGGATCATCGGGTGCCGGGGCCTTGGTATGGCGAGTTGCCTGGCGGTCCTAACACATGCCCCAGTCGTCTCCACTTCCCATGGCAAATCGGATAGCCTGGCCCTAAGACCGCAGTTGTCTCGTGCCCGGGGTGAATGGATAACACTGCTATTCAACAGCTCCCTCCCCCGCCCAACACTTCCCTACGATCCACAAGCTTGAAATATTCGCATTGGCATGCTTGGCTAATTTTATGACAACGTTTATTTTTGGATAGGAATGTAAATAATCTGTTTATCATTTAATATGAGTCTTATTAACAAACGGTGCTCACTGAAGATGTTTTGTAACCCTCTGTATACATGTTTTAGCCATTCATGTATACGATTATAAACAAAAACGTCAAGTGTGCCGTAAAAAAGGGGGTTATATGATTGAATTTGCACTTGTTAAGTTTACACGATAAAAATTGATGATTTTTAATTGAAATAATCAAATGTACAATTGAGAAAATTGCATCTGTTTAAAGTGCTTGTTGTGCTGTATGTAAAATATATGATTAGTAAAGCACAACAGCACTTAAACAGATGCAATTATCTCAACTGTACATTTGAATATTTCAATTAAAAGTCATCAATTTTTATCCGTGTACATTTTAACAAGTGAAAATTCAATCATATAACCCCCTTTTTTACGGCTATGGCGTCGCGCTACAAAGGTTTATGCATGCAGTCGATTGTTGCTGGCCACTTTGAAACAATTCAACTCAGCTCTGAAAGCCTGCATCTGCGAAATAAATACGCCATTCTATCGTCTCTAGCTGCGGGCCTCGAAATTAACAACGTAGCTTAGTTTGGTTTAAATATATGCTTTAAGCAGAAACACGGATTCTTTCGACCATTTATTAAGAGCCGTGGCCCGTAGCCTTACGCTCTGCAAAACTAAACATTAACTACATACAAACTATTACTCTACAGAAGACCACCCCGCACAAAACAGTGCCACTCTGAACAGCCCAGCGCAACACTGCACAATTCAGCGCAACTTCTCAGCGTACCGTTGCTACCGCAGGTCACTCATCACACGGGAAGCCCGCCCGCCTTCTCGCTCCCATTTAGGGAAAGTTCAGCGAGCCAAGAAGGAGCAGACAATCAGCAGCACCACCAACACCCACACTTCACCGCTCAAGACAGAACCACTCACTCCTGCTCACTTTCTCTATCCCATCTAGGGAAAGTTCCAGTGGGCACAGTAATCGCCCAGTAGTTGCACCTCACTTGCCAGGCTCTCCATACAGCAGCAGCCCCAGAGAGAACAGAGGGAACCCTAGCTCTAAACCTGCACTCCCCTAACCCGACAAAATTTAGCTGCCATCCTCTACTTCGCGAAGGCATGTTGACCAGACGTCTCAGACAGCAAGTCATGCCATGTGGACGTCTCTTGCATCCAGGGGACCAAAATCCTCTGCGCCGCCGCATATTTTGCGCAGTGCACAAGAACATGCTCCGTAGTCTCATCCACACCACACACCTGACATGTAGATGTACCCACCCACCCAAAGCGAAAAGTGTGCAATCACAGAAGCGTGTGTCCCACCCGTAACCAAAACACCTCTTGCGCTCCAGAAAAGGGCAATTTGTCTACGAGCGTCTTCCCTCCACATACCGGACGCAGCGCATAGAAGCCTCTCGCTGCATCCCCCTGCTCCCAATCTCGTTGCCACGCAGCCATGGCCCACTCCTTGACAATTGGCTTGCGCATCTGTGGGGACAGTGCTGGGGTGACAAACTGGCACTCGCCAGCCAGCGCCTCACGAGCAAGCCCATCCGCCAGCTCATTCCAGCAATGCCACTGTAGCCACGTACCCAGCGGATCTCGACAACACTGCAACGCGCTAACACCCAGAGCTTCCAGAGAATACTATATTTTATAGGATCTTGCACACCGAGTTCTTAGCACGCTTTCTGCAGCAGACTGTGACTTGCTAAGGAATCAGTGCAAAGCATGAAAGAAGGCAGCTGCAACTCACTGACCACTTCAAGCACAACAGAGACGGCAAGGAGCTCGCAGCGCGTACTTGACGTCACTGCCGCTATTCGCCGCTGCACAACAACTTCAGAGAGGGAACCACAACCGCCAAACCTCCCGAACGGTTCACAGCACTGTAGGAGGCATCACAATAAACCCTGAGAGCCCTGGCGCTAGCAACCGCTAGCTCGTCACCAGAGACCTGCCGCAGCCACATCACTCCTGCTTGTGCTTCTCCCAAAATACTGCGTGCTTTATCTCCCAACCGTCCATAATCCGCAAGGATCCTCCCAACCCGGTCCTCAGCACCACGATTCAGGTTGCACAAACAGAGCTGCACTAGCAACTCTCATGCTCTGTGCTCAACAGGCATTTCGCCACATTCTACCCACAGCGCTGAGACCGGAGTAGAGGCATTACCGCTTTCAGGCACACATTAACTGCTACCTGCAATATTTTCAGATGCCTGCTCGAAGACGACAGTAACGGAAGATGGTAATCCATAGTAGCCCTGACAAAGGTCCTGCACACGGCTAAAAGCGCACCCCTCATGACATTGCTCCCTCTGCACAACACCCTTAGAACCACAGCTCTCATCAACAGTTTCTCTTTCACTCTTGCCGTATCAAGGGTCCAATCTAGGCTCGCCTCCAGAACCACTCCCAAATATTTCACTCTTCTCTTAGGCACAACAACCTGGTCACCGACACGTGGTCACACCTGCTCGGTCGCAACTCTAGCATATCTCACAAACACAACTACCTCAATAGCAGTGCAAAAAACAAGCCCCTGTCGCCTAGGAGACGCTGGATTTCCTCAAGAGTCGACTGTGCCCGACTTACCAGTATTCCAAGAACATCCCCTACAAACCATATAGCTACGTCATCCGCGTAGCACACAACGTTTGCCTACAGTCCAATCTCTACCAAAACTTAGTTGATTGCTACTGTGAACAACGTCAGACTCAGGCAGCTTCCCTGCGGCAATCCCCTCTCCGTAACTTCTTCAGCGGGGCAGCTGCCATTAACTCTCGTCACAAATGTTCTAGTCCCCAGCAGCGCTACTATTGTCGCTACCAACCATGGCGTGACTCCCATACTTTCAAGAGAGACCTTCACCCTTCAATAATCAACTTTTTAGTAAAGACATAACACGTGCACGAAGATTGGATTTGGAGTTTGCTGAGTGGCATTGTTCCCTAATTACAATGGTTAAAACAATGTAAAACAATCGAAATGATCGTTCAGGGTCCCGTAACTCCGGAATGGCTCTACCAATCGAAAGAGTGATCTCTCGCAGGATGAAGCCCAGGGAAATTTCTGACTTAGATCATGTTTCAGATTTTAGGTAGGTGCAGTAGTTTTTTATGAAACCGTGTCACACAAGAACAAGAACAACCACAACGACAACAAGAAGGGAACACTTTTCAAATTTACGTGTGGCTCCGTACATTTACTCTTGCACGGAATTGCATAAAATTTGGTATAAAGTTGGGAAAAGTTGCTATCTACTATCTGGCCAAGTTTGGTCGAAATATATTGAATAGAAACGGAGAAATTAATAGATTTAGTTTTGCTGTAAAGGGGACTTCAATGATATGCACCTTTGGGCATAAAAACACATTTTTTCGCTGTATCGCGGCTCTGAATAATGCCATTCAACAATGGCTTCTTTGGCATGTGCGCAAGTATTGTTGCTTTGCCAAGAAAATGTCAACAATTGACACGTGAGCGGAGAATTATCAAAGCATATTAAACAATTAAAATGGACGAACGAAGAAAGCATCCTGAAAAGACACCTAGTTGATTTGACTAGGCCTATACGACGCGGCAGTTGATAAATCGACACAAATCGCCAAAAACTGCTAAAGAGGCCACTACGTTGAGATTGTTCAGCCTCTCAAAGGAGTGATATGCAATTAAAATATTGGTAAAAATGGCCGGTCAAGCTATTGTTGACGTGACACATTATTGCACATCTGCAAACTAGTTGAGTGTAATACACAATTTAAAAAAAAGTGATATCATATTAAAAACCAAAACTGGTAAAAGGAACCGCCAAGTTCCGAATGGTTCGGCCTTTCAAAGGAGTGATAACAACACACCAAAAGATTCGTCAAGCTAATCGTACCGATTAAAGCTTTGGACGTTAAATAAAAACTTGAACACTGCTACCGAAAGTAGCAATGTTCAATTTTTCGTTTAATCTTCCAAGTTTTAGTCAGTGCGATTAACTTGAGTGTTTTGGTGTGTTGATATCACTCATTTGAAGGACCGAACCATTCGGAACTTGGCGGTTTCTTTTACCAGTTTTGGTGTATGATATGATGGTTTTGTGTTGACAAAAGAGATGAGTAGGAGGACTAGTCGATGAATTAACAAACAAATTGCGGATCATTCTAAAAATTATGCTAACATGGACACCATTTCAGTATTGTTATTTCACTCTACTGCTATTGAGCCTACGCTGGTCATACACCCATTTCATCACATTGTGAATAAGAATGAAATAGGATACAATGTAACTGCCAAATCTGCCATTGTATGCAAATACAAGAGTGAGACTACCCAACAATGATTTAACTTTCTACAATACTACTTACGACGAATGCTTCAACTTCAATGACAACTGGGGTTTTAAGCACCATTATGTGTATGAGAATTGTGACCGATTGGAATTTGTGGTGGTGGGACCATACCAATTTAGCCGCACTTTGTGAAGCCAATATAGGGCCCAGGCCACGGTATTTTTATTGTAAGCACAGTCGGGGGAAAAAAAAGTTAAAAATGCAATACCGACCTATGTTATGCCTAAATTAATCTGTTAGTACCTCGCCTTCAATTTAAAATAGGAAGAAGTTCCTATCCACGTTGTGGTAATAACCTTTCCGGTAAAAAGTCCCTGCTTTGTGATGAAGTTGTTTGTGGCGTCACTTAAGGCCGCCGACTTGTTCAGTGGGCTGGCCAGCTGTGATTCGGGCTTGGTCGGAAAATGCCATATTTCGTGGCAGGGGAAGCAATATTGTCCGTTTTTGACGGGAATCTTGAGGTCCGAGTGACACCAACTTATCCCTGGGTCATCGACTTGGAAATGAATCCCAAGACTGCATGATTTGACCAGCAGCTGGCACCCCCAGCCTATTGGATGGACAATCAGGCTGTCGCGCTGTTTTACCCCTCCCCCAAAAGCCCAGGATAGTAAAACATCTAATCGAGGCCAACTGTGGAAAGGCGCTCTGAAGAAAAGTCCTCTATTGCAAAACTTGTCAGCCGAACTTCTTGTGGGTTCCCGGCAAGGTTTGGAAGTGTTGGCATTTGATCAAAGATTTTCTATTTTTGTGCATTCAAGAAATTTAACTGACAACTTTTGTCCATATCATGGAGTTACACTTCCGAAGCAGTGTTTTATCACCAGTCAGCATTCATCAGTGGTAGAAGTTGTCCTGAAATGTCCTTATTTTTCACGTAATGTTTTTTAGTTGGCCAGTTTGCGGCCATCTTTTCCCAAACAATGTGCGTGCTTATGTTTTTAACCTTTCTTCCGCCTTATAACAAAATAAGGATCCCCAAAAAGCAAAAATGAAACAGAAAATGCCGTTGGGTTCATGATATAACCATTTACGATCCATGGTTAAAACTTTACTCATTTTTACAATTAGGCTGGAAATTTCGGGGTTTTTTTTTGGGAGGGGGGGGGGAGGAAGGATATTGGGCTACAGGGTGAAGGGAGATTGTCAGCGTGGAGTTCATTGGGTATTGACTTGACCCACGCTGTAGTGTTGTGCAAACACCAGCTATCGATCTGTGAAGTTTAATCTGCAAAAAGGCCGGAGGGTCCGTTTTGTGTGGTGGTCAGTAGATGGCTAAAGTGTTAGTGGCCAGGGGCTGGATGGGATTTGGTCAAGCAACTGGACGGTAATGGTTTTTGATAGACGGGGGTGTGGCTTCCCCAGATAATGGAAAAATGAAAGGACACTCGCCTTTGTTCAGCAATCAGTTGCTTTTTGTTTGTGTGTGTGTATATGTGAGAATTGTTGTTTTCTTTTCATAAAATGAGCACTATGTTTTACTTAAATTGAAAAGGCCATACATTTCCACTCAATAATTATATTAATGAAACTTTACTCGTCAATGAATGGTCACCGACAAACAAACCAAAGATGTATACAGCACATCTCACTTTGAGGAAGCAGTTTGGTTTCATTCTCGGTATGCCCATATTAGGACAATGATGTCACCTTCGTGAATCTTCGGACTGTTGCAGAAACACGCAGTTGCTTCTCGTCAGGATTTGGAGCTTTACGTTTTAACTTTGTGTACGAGTGGCATAAAAATGAGGTTTAGGCCCACTTAATCGAAATACCAACGCTGAAGCAAAGGAAACTACAGGTAGGATGACGAATGTGCGATAGGTGCTAGTATTGCTGCGCCAAATAGAAGAACACATCGTAAACATCTTACAACTAAACATTGTAAATCGAAATTCCTTCGTCAATGGAAATCACTTCAGAGAATCATTTTGCAGAAAAAAAAATAAAAATTCCCACACCAAACGCCACTCGTCCTTTTATGAAATCTACAATTTGTGCATTTTAGCACTCAACTCCTTGCCAGAAAATTTCCTTCGACCTTTCGTCTTGGGAAATTAAATTGGGAAAGGAGTGTCATGGTAAAGCCCACAAATTATGGATTTCGTAGAAGCACTCGAGGTATGATAGTCAAAAATTTCATCGGTGGATAAAATGCTTTGCTAAAAGGAAAACTAATTTGTTAATGAATAATTTTCTTTGCTATAAACAGAAGATTGTGAAGTTCCAACTCTTTTTCTAGCATAGTCTCGAGTCGTCGGCTTACATTCTGATTGTGTGAGACAACCTGGATATCGTCCACATAAATTCCAAAAATCTCTCTTAGTGCCATCTGTCTCCAAAATAAAAACGCCGACAGCAGCTTTGCAGCAATTAATGTACTGTTCTTTGAAGACGTCAGAGAACTGAATGTGCTCATCAGTAAACGGCTTGCGTCATGCTGTGGAGATTTTTAACCAATCTGGCCCCACACAGCCTTGGTTGTTCCATGTAGACCGTTTATTACTGGGTTTGTTGTGTTTTGTTTGTTTCAGTCAGGCTAGATTAGTAGGTAGTGACGCTTTTCTGAAAACATGGAATAAAATAATACCTGCTTCCATCAACGGCACCAGAAGGCATCACTTCTCAGGTTCGCGTAGGAGGCAAAACTTTAAATTAAAAAGATAGTGGCATCGTTGCCATGGTAACCATGATAATAGCGACAATACCTTGGGATATTGACGAAATACTCGTGCGTGGGAAACATCCGAAGTTGAAGAACTTATTCCGTATTTGATTCAAACTGAGGTGAACCACGGAAAAAGCTTGAACCCAAGCTGTCGCTCAGAACGCTTCTCGAAACACAAAACCGTGCTTTATACTTGGCGCCACTTGTATCTGCAGCCGGTTTTAAAGTTGAATGTTGAACTAAAAAAAGTAAAATGTGATCATACAGTTCTGATGTATCTTAAATATTTTAATGTCCTAATCTAACATTATGATAGTTTTTAAGCGATTAATTTTGTATTCATATCGTGATCAATTTGTTTTAGTGACGCTAAATAGCTTCGATTCCCATGATGCTTTGCACTTCCTGTTACTTGACGACAGCACCCTCTGGTGGTAAATCGTTGAAAGCAGGTGCTTGTTTCGTCCGAATGTTTACCGTTGTTGGAGAAAGAGTGGCACTTCCTATGTCTACCCTGGTTTCAGTCATTGTCTCTTATGTTTTATTGTACTCTCAGGTGTAGTTGTGCGTATATGTTACGTTACTTGTAAGATACTGTAAACCGGGGATGAGTATAGGTTATCCGTCACTTCCAAGGAGTGAGATACAACAATGTCGAAGCCCACTGGGCAGAGCCATTGTTGTATCTCTCTGAGGAATAGTGGCTTGATAACCTATTTAATATTTGTTATCCGATTTCACTAGTTCAGTCAGACAACAGTGGGGTGGCTGGTGATAACAACGCCAATCAGGCAGAGATAGAACTGACCCGTGGTTCGGTGGGTTAAATGGATCACATTTTTATCGTGGGTCAGTTGGGTCATGGGTCAAGACCGTTCACTCATCGACCCATGGTAATCTTATGGTAATCAGTGGTATTACTATATATAGTACTCTTTCAAAATTGTACGTACTCTTTCAAAAAATAGTTTTCCCCAGAAGGCTAAAAAACCAAATTGCATACTGTATTATTTGTGTACTATATTATTTTTTCTTAGCGTGGGGTGGGTCATGGACGGTTGTCACATTTTCTTCTTTATCGGATGGGTCAGGTGGGTCATGGGTCGGAAAAAGTGACCCACTTTCATATCTGCAATCAGGTCGTTCCAAAAGGTCTATTGTTACCAAAACTAAAACAAATTTATTGTTGTTTGGTGAAGGGGTAGTTTTTCATGTCCGTTGTTTGCTGAAGAAGCAGCTCGGAATTAGGCAACAATGCTTAAACAATACTATCCTAGAGTTTCCAAGAGTTATGATTTCGTTTTTGTCTGATGGGACAGTTTCTTTTTCCATTGTATGGCGAAGGGGCGTTTTGGAATTGAGCATGAATGCATGCTGAAACAATCTTGGCCGTTATAAGTAAAACTCGAAAATGACTGTGGATAGAGCCTCATTTTCGAAGGAAGTTTACTAATTTGCTTTACACTGCAACTACAGAGTTATATACAGAGCAAACGCGGATCAGAATATAATTGGTGAAGGCAGGATGTAACTGGATCAAAGTAAAAACATAAATCGATGACATTTAAGTTTTACAAGCAGTACCCGCGCAGATCATCTGCGCATGCGCGAGCGAAATACTATACTGGTTAGCATGACTTAAAATGCCATCCTGTTCCCCCCCCCGCCCCCTGCGCCCCCCCCCCCCCCCCCGTTGTTAGCGTCTTATTCCCCTACTTATTTGCTAGTTTAAGGCAAATAAGTGTATAGATTCTTGGTCGTGGGCGATACGATAATAAAACGATATTCTTTTATGTAGCGCTACACGGAGGCTGTTTTTAATTTGTATCAAGGCTGTAATGTCATTTTTTATATCTGAAGCAATCGTTAAGTCATTATGAGCTTCATTAATTCTTCAAATGCATACTTGATATCTGATGCAGGCATGATATTCTGCCATCTGCCGCTTGGGCCTTCAAGCTTATTGTCCGACACCTTCTATTCTATTTCCGGATACATACTACGCCTCCTGCACATCATTCCTAAACCATTGTTGCAATCCCGTTGTTGCAATTCATTGTTGCGTGAGGCTACACAACGATCAACTAGGTGGGTGACCGCCTGGGAATCTGGCTGTTGCAGACATAGGGCCTTAGGGCTTCGGGCAGATGACCAGGAGTGGTTAACGCTCGTTAAACCCTTTAACCCTTTTAACAACGATGAACGAATTCAATGCAACATTCCTTCGTACTACAATATTTAACTTCAGGGCATTTTAGATTAGTAGTTTGTAGTCCTAAAATCAATATCCCATAGAGTCTATATCGTATATCGGGTAAGGTGGCCTGATAATATCTCTGTAATGTGTGGTGCAGTGGCAACCCAGACCACTGCACTGTGACTGAGGTTGGCGCTAATGACCAAGCTGTCGACGCGCCATTAAGCCTCATCTTCCCCCCCCCCCCTGATAGTTTGTACGACTATCTCTTATACCAGAGGTCCCGGGTTCGAACCTGACGTCACTACCACAGGCATTTTCGCGAAGAGAAGGGTCCTGTAATGCCTCATGCGGGATTGTTGCATGGTAAAATCCTAGTAATTTCTAATTGGCATTACCCAGAAAAACTGTCCCGCTCTCTTCTTGGCTCCATGGCTTCGGCTGCGAGCACGTCATACCCCCAAAGTCAATATCACAGGGAAAATTTCCTGCAAATCCAAGAACCCAGTGTATTACTTTTGAGAAGTATTATTTAATACTTCCAATTACCTTGCCAACAACGCTTTTGTGCGTGTGGTAAGTGCTGGCAGCCAAACCCTACCATTTTTAATTTGATTTTTGTCTTTTAATTAGTTGCCAATATTTACAGCCTTGTCTGGTCGGAACGTGGAAAAGCCACTGCCGCCGCCTCTCATATATCAAACGCTGGAACGGGGAGGGTTTGTTAGCATGGGGTCCAGTTCTGGCCACTCATTAAGGAGGCTTAACAAACAATTATACTGCAAGGCCGTTGTGGCCGAGCGGGCTTTGACTTGTCTGCCTTTTAATACCCATAACGATCTAAGCGCTGACCTGCGCACTTTATTAGTGTGCGGGCCACTTGGTTATTGGATGGGATGCCTCTCCAGGGGTTAAAGACACAGCCACTTGAAAGGATTTTTATTAGAGGTCTAATTAAGTAAGGCCATGTTATTGTTGTCGGTGGGGATTTGGACTGTTGTTGTACTCTGGAATTAAGTTTGTTCATTTCTCTGTCCGTGAGTATTGTTATTCACGAATCGGGTGTTTGTGGTGGCTTGGTAATACGGCTTGGTAATTCGAGGTCTTGTAATCTTGGCCTTGACGAGTTGGGCATTGAAGTTTTGATAGTCTTGATGAGGGCAGTGAGGACACAAGTTTAAAGGGCGGAACTTTTCTTAGCCAGGCATTAAGTATGGATCATTCTGATGAATATTCTAAATATTCTGGTTCGAGGTGAACTTTTCCAGTCATTCTATTACAAAACGGCGGCATCAAAACGTTTTGTATGTGGTTTGTTTTCAGTCTGATCCACCGTTTTAGTACTATATTGGAAAGACTGTTATGTTGCCATTTTCCAGTATTGTGGCCAGCTCTCACTTTGATCAATCAAGACTTTTAAGTGTGTTCATCAGTGGACTTTTGTAAGATCTGGGCCAAATGTTCCAATTTCTGCTGAAGAATCGTCTTATTTCCCGTTGTTGCCAGACCGTAAACCCATTACCACCTATCTACTATATGCCGTAAGTAAAGGGTAAGCGTAAGAAGGTGTTGTAAAGTAAAGCCACCATCTTGGGGAAAACTGACATCGGTTTCAGTAACTTATTAGCTAATTCTAAGGTTTTGTCAGTGCTGGAATAAGAATTAAATTAATTGTTCCGAAGCACGTCAACATTTTACGATGTCTTTATAAATGACTCTCGCATTGACAGACACGCTTACTGTCAACAGCATGCGTTTCGAAGGGCGTTAATGTCTTGAATGTGCAGCATATTTCGTCTACATGCTGGGTTGATTTTTTCGGCTTCTGAACTCCAGCGATAAATAAATACAGATGCAACCTATTCTCATTGCCTATTGGGCTTAAATGTCAGACTGCCGGAGCTGGAAATGAAACCTCGACCTTTGAGACCAAAGGCCAAAGCTCTATGCTTTCTACTGACAGGCTTAATATTGCCTATTTCCGTTACAAAATGCAACGGAAATAGGTTACATCTGTGTTTATTTATCACTAATCGAGCGATTTGGTTTTCCATCCTGCTTATATAAAATTCCAGCGGATATAAACAATGTAAATCGATAACGCAAAGTAGCCTTCTTTATCGTCAACCAAGACTGGATGATATGCTGCAATAATAAGGGAAGTGTAGGATATTACCCGTTTTCCGAGTGCTGAGAGCTAACAATGTCGAGACATTGTTTGGATCTCAACACTCGGAAAACGGGTAATATCCTATTTATTACCCGGTTTTTGCCTCTCTGTCCGACCAGTAGTGTTGGCTGCGTTTGGTCGCGCTCGGTGAATGTGAGTGCTCGCGCTCGGTGATTATTGCAGGTGGAGCCATATTTCTTGTTGCTGTTCTGTTATGGCAAAACAAGTTAATGGCGTTTGAGGATCTATTTGACTCATTGCCGAGTGACCATGATAAATGGAATGGAATGAAATTTATTTAAAGCGGGCCTGGCCCGAAGCCACATACCCCTATTAAGAATAATTACAATATCCCAACCATGATGAAGACAATGCAGACAATATTGGCTTATCAGTTGAACCAGCAGAAGATGCTGCTAACAAAGACGATGATAGTAATAAAGAACAGTTAAGACACATGTTTTTTGTTGGAACCATTGTGAATTTTAATGAATGGTTCCAACGTTATTTTCAATTTTAAGTATCCTATAAAATGATTTAATTAGCAAACTAGCACTTTTAAAGTCTTAAAACGCATAATGCACTTGTGATGTGGTTCATGACATTTAAAAATAATTACTTGCTTAATATTTGTTATTATTTTTCATTTTGATTTGTAGCATTAATACAATTCCAATTGCCAGTCTATAATTCACGAATTCGTTAATTTGCTGTGGTTGCTGACGCTTATATAAAAAATTATTTTCTAACGTATTTTGAAATTGTTGTATTGCAGGTCTATAATAATCATTAATGCATCCGCCATTTTAGTGTTGAGAGCCAATCCGCCATTTTAGTGCAGGAGATCGGATCTCAGCACTGCAATCGTGGATACATTGCACTGTGCGTTCTTGTTTCATTGTTGCGCTCCTGCATCGTTACATTGTTAAAAGTGGCCTGAGAGGCAAAAACTGGGTAATAAAAAAAATTCTCACCATCCCTCTGTGTTGCTGCCTACTCCTGTGTTGTCAGTTTTTACACAATACTGACATTTACGCAACATTCACGTAAACATTGTCCTATAAAAAGACTCGAACGAAGGTCATGTAAATAAAGCCTATACACTAACAGCTGGAATGGGAGATCACACATTGATATTTTTAAACAGATACCTTGTGATAGTTTGCTAAAGAGACTTAAAACGTTATATCTCCATGATGCTTTATTTTTTCATCTAAGCTGGACCTAAGTTTCTTCATTCACATGTTGAAAGAATGCTGAAAAAAACAGTGGGTTACCCATTAGCTTTAGGGAGAGTTTTGCAATAACTGTCCGTTGAAGCCTGTTTCGAGCCATGGGAAAATGTTGCTGACATGGAAACGACCATTGACCAGGCCATGGAAGTTATACCTGTGAGTGGTATCTACGTTTAAGTTGTTTGAATCCCTGAAGATGAAGATTTTTGTGCTGAAGGAACACTTTTCATGGTCGCTTATAATTAAGTTTGAGTCGTTCCGAGTTGGTACAGCGGAAGTGGTTTCGAAGGGGCAGAGAAAAAGTTATTAATGCAGCTACTGGTGGGGCAGAGGTATAGTTACTAAGCCTGTGCCTTCATGTATTGTCAGATTTATTTCGTAAATTATGCTAGAGTGCAAATCTACATAGTGTAATGTTCTTAGTGGCGCCCAACTGCCAAGATAGATGTATTGTAAGGTTTGTTTGTGAACATTGAGTTTGAATTGTTGAGATTTTTTTAACTCCGGGATTTATTTGATTTCTGTTAATTTCAGCCTCTTAGCCGAAACAAACTTGGATTGCTAGAGAAACACAAAGATTACCAACAGCGTGCAAGGTAAAGCCAATTTCATTTATGTGTTTAGTTGCTTTGACAGGGTGTGCTCTTTCAAAATATTTACTTCGATACCGAGTGATAGTTGCCACAGAGCCGGACTGGCCAGGGTAAGGGGATTCCCATGCTGGGCTGTTGCCGTCAAAGGCACGTCACGGTTACCGTTCGCTTATTTCTAAGTTTACCAACTCAAAATATGCCAGGGTTCCCACCACCCTGGAGACCTGAAAAACGTGGTAAACTCAGAAAATTTAAACAAAGTGTGAAACCCGGGGGATTTCCTGATTTTACCAAAAAAAAAAAAAACCTGGAAAACTCAGGGAAAAACAAAACCACAATTTTAGGCCTATAGTCTAAAGTGCATTGAACATATTCTGTGAAGACATTGTGGTAAAATAAAATGTATCCTTTTACTTCTGTGTTAACACGTAAAGGTTCATTAAATTGGGCTGTTTTTTTGCACAAAGTGAGCCTTAAAACAAGTATAATTGGTAAAATGTGTGGAAAAATGTCCTTCCTGAAATTTTGGTAAATAACCTGGAAATTAACCTCAATTACTATGGAAAACCTGGAAAACTCAGAAAAATTATTTCAGTATTTTGGTGGGAACCCTGTATGCGTGGGATATTGTAGTCCTTAGAGTTGAACAAAATATCATTCAATCGCCTTATTTCAGAAAGGATTTATAATCAGGAATGTAGTTCATGCAAAGTATGGATAAATACTGATGCATATTTCTATATTGTATAATGTCCCGTCAACAGAATACTGGATCATTTCCTGGCTTGCACATAAGGGTATAACTGCTGTCAGGCTGTTTTTCCCTCAGTTGTTAGGCCTAAGCGTTGCAACGCCGGTTGTTTACTGCGGTTTCAAAGGGGCACAACAAAAGCTAGCAAAACAAAAAGAAGGATTGTGCGTTGGTTAAGGAAAAAAAAAAGATTTCTTCCTTCAGCAGTTTTTTTGTTTTACTTGTTTTCGTGTTTCTTCCTTTCTCGGAAAGGGATTTCTTTTGCGGGCTTGGCTTGGTAGACCCGATCGTTTGGGGACATACGTTGCCTTGGCGTCTCGATTTAAAATTATGATTCGAGTTCATGAAAATTCAGGTAGGGGCGCTGCTGGCCAGAAGTTGGTGAGGGCCAAGACTCGAGGGGTTGCCTCGCAGATAAATGTAGCGCAAGTTAAAAGGTTTCCCTAGCAAGCAATTACTCGAGGGTCTGTAACACTTGGTGGGTGGGTGGGTATAGTGGCCATGGAGCAGGGGAATCGTAGGTGGGGAAGCTGGACTTTAGGGGGGAATCCCACGAGGTGAGGGAAGGTGGAAATAGAGATCTAAAAAAATTCCTGGCGGAGAGGAGGATAAAATTGGCCGAAGTTGCAGAATTTGGTTCTTGGCACGTAATTCACTTAAAATGAAGTGCACTTTTGATGAACGAAACTGATTTTTTTTACCGTTCCTTCCCACGTTTTGGACCGCGGGGGTAAAAAAAAAACTTGGTGCTGTAATGGCGTTAGCCGATGGTGAACTTTGAGAATGGTGTCTTTGGACGTAATTGTGCAAAAAGTTGTATCTGTGAGGTACATTTTTTTGGCAACAATAATAATAACAATCATACAACCCTTAGCTTCTGAGGGACATGTCCTTAATCTCAGAAAAAGAAATATCAGAATCTAATGTTGTATTATTGTTTATTATTTACTTGGTCTTAAATTTGTGTGTTATTTTGTGTTGCACCAAATCGTCATGATTTATGTGTGATGTCCTTAGTCCCGGGGGGGGGGGGGGGGGGCAAATGTCAAATTCCAGTGCCTAAAAATGTAATTTGTATCCGAGAAAGGTCCTGGGAATTTTATACAAATTTTTAGTCACATTTTCCAAAATTGAGTTATTAGCAGGCCTGCCAAATCAACGAAATTTTGATGAGCTACTAAATAGCCATATTATTCGATTCACTGACTCTATTGGCTTCTGCAGTGTTAGCCTAGTCAATGCTACTCTAACTACTGGTTTGGGTATGAGTCCCTTCCCAGTGCGTGTGGCTCCAATGATTAGTAGAGGTTGAGTCCCAGAATATTGAGCACTGGCTTCCTACCAGCACTGACCTTTATAGCTTTATAAAAGCAGAAGTAAGCCCCTACGAAGGTGAGAATAGCGCTAAATAAAAGCTTGTTCGAGCAAAGCTAAAAACACATTGAAAACGTTTAGTTTATGTGGAAGTCCCTTTTTTTGCTTGCTCAATCTTCGCAATTCCGTGCTTCAGAAATGCGAATGTCCTACAGGCTTTAAAAGGTAGTCAAACATTCGCATTTCTGAAGCACGGAATTGCGAAGATTGAGTAAGCAAAACAAAGGATTTTCACATAAACTAAACGTTTTCAATGTGTTTTTAGCTTTGCTCGATCAAGCTTTCATTTAGCGCTACTCTCACCTTCATAGGGGCTTACTTCTGGTCTGTTGTTGGTTTTGCCTCTGTAATGGAGGCAATGTCTAGTTTTTACTTGCTTACCACAGGAGCCACACCTGCATTGTCGCAAATCTTGTTACTTGCATGCTTGTTTACTTTCATGTTTGCTGGGGCCAATGGCCAATTCTTAGTCTTGGGGTGTCCATTCTTACATAGGTGGACATTATCTATACCTTGTAATTTGGTTTCCGGTTCCTGCCTCTAGAACATAATGGAACAGTTTATTACCCATAATACCCTGGCTATTTCGCGGTTGCCAGGGGTTACCAAATCGTATTTAAGCAAGGGGGCCAGCATGAAAAAATCAGAAAGCCTTCGGGCCAGCCAACTGGCTGGTCCTCCTTCAACCCCTGCTAGGTTCCCTAGTTAGGGGGATTTTTGGCTTTTAGGCCTTTAGTAGGCCCAATTTTGGTTAGGCTCTTTTCCCCCGACCTAAACTAAGCCTATTTACCCTAACTTAACCCCAAAGTTCCCCAGCTTCCCTTAGTCTTTGGTTCAGTCTAATTAGGTAGGTCTCCCACAGTTAGTTATTTTTGGTCATGCATCGTGCAAACAGTCAGTTGAAGCAAACTCAATTTTATGATGTTTAATTGAAAATTCAAAGTTAATAACGCGTTTAAACAATGGCTGGCCTGGAAAAAAATTGTGAACAGCAACAGCATTGTTCGTCGTTAAATTTTTGACTGATTTTGAAATCGATATGTCGTGTTTTTATTACTTCATACTGATGTAAAACATGTTGCCGGTTTAAATGTTTTATTTTTTTTTTTAATTTTGGGATCAAGTTTATTTTGGAAGGTCGAAGTTTTTTCAGGCAAAACTTTCTTTCTGATTAGTTCCTGATCGAATTTTGACGTCAGAGTAGTTTTCAGGGCAATTTTACGCATATTTTAGGATCATAAAATCAAGTTATTATGTGCTCGGCGTATGTTGAGTCCTACAGTATCTTACGAGCGACTACATCTTCCTGGAGGGGGCGGCTTTAATCGACGGCCGCCATTGTTTTTTGTAACCATCTTGGATATCAGCAAGGCACTCTGCTACCAAAAACTTACAATCGATTATATGCGTTCGTTCTGGGGCAAACTCAAGGTAGGCCACGGATACTATAGAGCGATGAAAATAACTGAAGCGCAATTTAATTATCTTTCTTTAGGCGCTACTCTCATCTTTGTAGGTGCCTTGATTCAAGAGGAATTGACGTACACATAAACATGCAGATCGTACGTTTTTTAATGATGTAGCTTTTTTTTTTTATCAGCAGGCATATTTCATTTGTGTTCCTGATTGGATTTTAATTTAGACTTAGTGCATTATAGCTACATCCACTTATTTGGCATTGGTTTGGTTTTTCTGTGCCATGGAGATAAAAAAAATTACACAAATTGGTATTGTCAATTCCTAGGAAAGTCTTGGAATTTTTTTTATGGTTTCCTGCCAGTCATAAAAAGTCTTAGATTTTAAAATAAAAATCCTGAAATATCCTTTCAGGGATGCTACCGGTGTGAAAAAGTGTGAAAACTTGCCAGCAGTAAAGAACAATGTGAAAAAAATGTGAAAAATACGAGTGTTAGTGTGAAAAAAAGGTAAACGCGCAGACGAAGTAAAAACAATCAAATTGTCCGCCCTAATTTTGGGCCCGGAATTACGTACGCGTGTCTATGGTTAGATCAACAAAAACAAAATTGATTGATTAATGGGCGGAATTGCTTTGAATTGGCTTTCGCTCTCTTGAGTGGAACTACAGAGCAATGACAATGGTTAGTGGAAAAGAAAAGTTATTAAAGAATTGTGAAAATGCAGGAAATAGTGATACAAAAGTGAAAAGCAGGTGTGGAAAGTGTGAGAAAAAAAGCAGGTTTATGAAAAATGTGGAAAAAATGAAAAGCGGGTATGTGGCAACAAAAGAAAAGTGGGGATGTGAAGAAAGCTGGTACTTCCGGTTGCACCCCCGTTTTTATAAATCATTACTTTAAATGTGTTTTTGCTGTGTACGGTCGGTAGCTTGTTGACTCTGTTGGTGGGTGGGAAAGTAACGTGTGAAATATCACAGGCTAATTCATGGCTTTTGATTAATAGCAACACTGTAAATCATTAATCATTTTCTAATGTATTTCTGGCTTAACTAGGGCGGACCGAATGGAGTCTCTCCTATATACCCGACTACAATTAAATGTGTTTGTTGCATGACTTAAAACTTTACCCTGCTACAATGCCCGAAGTTGTCCCCTTCCGTAGCTTGGTGGAGGATGGCCAGGGAAATCTGCACAATTAGTGTTCTCATACAAAACGGGTGGCAATTCTTTGTTGTGCCAAAATAAAAAAAATACAGCTGAAGGAGTGCTGTGTTAGCCTAATTAATCTAGCCATAGCTAACCCGGTGCTGTAGGTTTGCCGCACTCCCAGCCGAAGCGATGGCGCCAGAAGGAGAGAGGGGCAATTTTCCTAGGTTAATTCCACTCGTAAATTTTTCGGATCCACGAGCACGAGGCATTCCAGGGCCCTTCTCTTCCCGAAAATACCAGGGGTGGCTGAGGTCAGGATCGAACCCGGGACCTCTTCCACATGAAATGGTCGTGCTAACCATTACGCTACCTGCCCTATTAGCTAACCCGGTGCGGAGGCATGAGCCCCCCCCCCCCCCTCGCAGTGCATGTGGAACCAATGACTACACGAGAATTGGTAAAAAGAAGCTTCCTGACAGGCAAATGAAAAAGCCACAAGTTTATATAATGCGAATTTGTAAAATATTCGGCAAATTTATTGTTGTCTTGTTCACTAATTAAAAACCCCGAAACCCCACAAAAACCGTTTCAACAACTTGGACCCTTTAAAACCAATCCACCATGTTGGAATGACACCCTAATATGGGTTTATTCAAGGTACATGTGGCACCACCTGAAAGGCGGACCTAGCAACATACAACGTAGGTATCCCTGGTGGCAGCAGGTAGAATTCCAGGCTTCAGTAATGGAGGCACATCACACATTCATAGGACACTCCAAGGAGTATACCATGGTACACATCAGCAGTGATTTCACACGGTATAATTCGTCCTGGATTATGGCTGGCCTTGTCGAGCCCTTTAGCTGGTTCTGTACGGCCAGCATGATTTGATTTCGGACTGTTTAAATTCTAAGACACCGCTCTCGGGTTTTGGGTCTTTTCAGGGTTCATACGGAGCCTGGAAAACCTGGAAAAATCACGGAAAAGGAAAATAGGTGAAAAAGTCAGGGAAAATCCGAAATTAACCAGAAAAGTCAAGGAAAATTTAAAGAACTGTAGCCCAAAAATCATTAAAAATATTATACGCAGATGCAGGTACTATATTAAGTTTAGTAGTTAAATCAGGCGCCAAACGTCACGGATATGTGCAAAATCTGGCAAGGGAAAACCTCAAAAAATCAGGGAAATTGAAAACAAAAATTTTGCACAACCTTGCTTTTGTTTGAGCCACAACTGGTGGCGAAATTTATAACTAGAATGAAACATTGTCATCATTTCCGGCAACACTGCACACGTTGGCTTTGAGACGGAATAATAATGGATAGTGAGACACGTGCCGTGTCACTTCAGGCCGGCCGGTTGTGAGAAGCGGCCATCGTGTCTTGCTTCAGTACGGAATGCCATGGCACACAAGCATTATTCCGTGTGAAAGTCGTGAGCGCGCCACAGCGTGGCATGGCACACTAGCACAATTCCGTGTAACGTCACTTAGCGCGACTTTGTAATCTTAGTCTAAATTTCTAGCGAAAAAGCTTGTTATGGATTCCTGGCAACTTTTTCAGCAGTTTGAAGTCAGGATGTCAAACGCCAAGGACTTTCGCCAAGTCAATCCCACTGAGTAAATAGTTCGAAGTCTAAATGAAAAATGTGACAATTGCTAACTGCGTAATTTTCAGTTTTCATTTAACGTTTGAATTCTTAGTCAGTGGGATTAACTACACGAAAGGGCCTGGCTTTGAGATCACAACTTCAAACGGCCGGAAAACTTGGCGTGGTGTCCTTAACAAGATTTTTTTTTGGAGATATTAATTCTTTTTGGTAAGATGAAAAACTGAAAACGCAGTTATAAGCCCCATTTTTTTTGTGTTAGTGGATAATATATATTATTGCTATTTGTAACATTATTTTAGTAATTTTTTCGAATTTTGCCTTATTGTTCGTCCTGATATCCACTCAAATCTTAGCAATGGAAAAGTATGTTGCAAGTTTGGCGTTTAATCAGTCTCAACTGATTTTGCTTTTGTTTTTCTTACAAGTGCGAGATGAAAGGCGAAAAGCCAGTCATAAGATCTATTTAAAAAATAATTCTCACCTCTAATTGTAAGATTGAATTAAATTCTGTTGTGTAATTAAACATACCTCTCCACATATAGGACTCATTTCATCTACAAGCAATGGATAAAGCAGCAATTCTTCATTTCGTGTTGTTGTATGTCGTGCTGCCTTCTTTACTACGTACTTCATCTCCATTGTTGCAAGCAGTTGTTCATTGTTGCTGTATTAAAAAAAATTGCAAAAACTTCAGCTTAATGCACCACATGGAAGAATTTATTTTGGTCAAATTAACTATAGCAAGCTAGTAATTAGGCAGCTATCAACATTATATCCACACTTTCAAATTGGTCACATTAAGCTGTGTCACTAATTGTGACTTGTAGCCAGGCGTCCAAATTCTCCATGTCAGACGAAATTTCAGCCTTTTCTGTTGCATTGTTATTTTTCCTAAGATGCCTGCAAACAGCCAAATTGCTTTAGCTATAACAGACTCCAGTGCCTAGGGTAGGACGGATATTAATCTTGTCGTTGAATATTGGACAACAAATTGTTGTTTTCCTTTTAGGGAGCACGAACCCAAACTGGATTATCTGCCCGACGACGATGAGCGGTACCATTTAGCTGGAGAAATCCAAGTGGAAAACCCATGACCTTTGATATGCCACAATCGACATGAGCATTAGATACCACAGGGCCCTTTGAAACTCGCGTGTGCCGTAATCTGTTAATACGATTATACGATTTTGGCAATGATGTAGTGTGCCAGCCGCTGTTATCGAACAACAAAAATCTGTTCTACAACAATGGACTCAGTCTAAATCTGTTAGAATATTCTTACAACAACAATGGGCTACAATGTGACGGGCCAGTCTCTGTTATCGGCCAACAATATATTCTAGAGCATCGTCTACTGTCTAAATCTTTTCAACAACAATGTGGTGGGCCCCCCCCCCCCACCCCTCTGTTAGTGAACGACTCTAGAACAATGGACTCGTATTCTAATTCTGTTACGTGTGCTTTCTCTAGAGTTTAGTGTGCCAGCCTCTGTTAGCAAACAATAACAATCTGTTCTATAACAATGGACTCATATTCTAGATCTGTTAAGAGGACACCTTTTGCAACTATGCGATATGCCAGCCTCTGTTATCAACCACAACATTCTGTTCTACAACAATAGACTCTTCTAAATCTGTTCGAGTATGCTTTCGCAACATTACAGTGAACTTACCTGTTAGTGAATGACAACAATACATTCTGCAACAAGAACGACAACAATGTATTCTACAAGAATGGACTCTTATTCTAAATATGTACGCTTTCGACGACAATACGCTATGTTTGCTATCATTATCAACGACAACAATGTCTTCCGCTGTAGTGCGCTTAGTCTAAATCTGTCTATGCTTTCGCAACACTGCAATATGCCAGCCTAAGTGTCTTCGGCAATCTTACTGCATAGTAAGAAAATCGTACTCTTAACTGAAGGAAGAGTACTATGTTACCTTACTTAATGGTGACATCCATTATTAAACCGGATAAATTTGGGTTTCTCGCAGGCTGCTCAGCCACACGCAACCTTTTGGGTATGCTAGACCAGTGGACCGATGCATTAGACATTGGTGATCAGAGCGATGTAATCTATTTTGATTTCAAAAAAGCGTTCGAATCGGTTGTCCACCGAAAACTTCTTGTAAAATTTAATGGATGTGGCGTTGGTGGATTGCTTTTAAATTGGTTCGCTGCATTTCTGGGAAACTGAACACAAGTTAAAATTGAATTTACCCTCTCGGACAAGGCTGACATGGTGAGTGGCGTCCCTCAAGGTTCGGTTCTAGGACCATTATTGTTTCTAATCTTTTTAAATGATCTTGACCGGAATACTTCTTCACCATATGGTTCAAATTTGCGGACGACATACAGATTGGAACTGAGATCGTATCTGCAGGTCCTTCGCCTGCCCTTTTGGTCGAGATTGGGAATGTATAGTTGGTCTGCGATGTGGCAGTTGCCACTTTCCTCCTCGAAATGTCAATCTTTAAGTATTGGACCTAGGAGTCCAAAATCAAACTATGTACTTAACAGTGACACACTTCTTTTCGCCAACGAGATTCGAGACCTTGGCATCTGGTTTTCCCATGACCTTAAGTCTTCTCTTCACTGTACGAAAATTTCCTTGGCTGCTTTTCGACGGCTTGCCATAACAAATAGATGTTTCACTTCGGGTCATCTACAAACTAAGGTGTGGGCATTCAAGGAGTTTGTCCGCCCGACCCTGGAGTACGCAACACCTGTTTGGTCCCCGTACCTCGCCAAGGACATTGACTTGATCGAGTCAGTGCAGAGACGGTTTACGAAGTTTCTTCCGGGGCTTCGGGAGGTGGACTACACCGAGCGCTTTGCAAGAACAGGTCTTGAGCTTCTTGAACTGAGGCGCCTAAGATTTGACCTTATTATGACTCTACAAGATTCTACGAAGCTTGATAACGGTTGATCTTCCGTTCTTTGATCCGGCTCTTAGTCTACATTACACTCGTGGGCACCCTTGCAAGCTTGCTACCAAAGGTGCGAAACTTGACTGCAGAAAAATTTGTTTCTCAGTCCGCATCATTCCCGTTTGGAATGCGCTTCGACCAAGTACTGTGGGCATGAAGTCTGAAGTGGAATTCAGGAGAGAACTGCTCACTGAAGACCTAAGTAAACTTATTAAAAGACCATGTAGACCCCCGCCTCCGAGCACTGGCATAGTACCTATTGGCATCCCGTGTCGCGTCCAAACCATTTATTGAGTATGTGGTGAATTGTTTTAGTTTTAATTTTTATATTTTTATTTTAACAATACAGTTTGACAAATCCCATTATGTACATGGATTTGCTTTTTGCCTCACTATATTAACATTCCCTTGTTTTGCACCTTGGCAGTCCTTCCCCTGAAAAACCTACACATTTGGCGATGCCATCGGGGACTCATGTGTCACTGGCAGGTCTAACTTTGGTGGTAAGGCATTCGTGTCTCTCCCTCCCACCTTCCTCCGTCTCTTTCACGTTCCTGGCCATTGTTTTTATTTCATTTTAACTCTCTTGTTTGATTTCAATTTAACATATTTCTTATCCTATAAACGCATTGATTTTACAGAATAAGACATAAATTGTGGCTGGCTGTTTAGCGACCTCTCGGACCTTGCCAGACCCGTTGCTATTGCGACAAACTTAAACTTATTATATTATTATTATTATATTAAGATGCTGCCCATTGCACATCTTCGTCACAAAATAATTATATGCCTTTGAGAACTGCTATCTATTTCAATTACAACGTATAGAAACATGAAGAAGATAGATCGAGCCAGCTTATTTGAGGCAAAGCCAAGATCAATTCCTTTTTTTAGTAGTAATTATCAAAATTGGTTTTAAACGAGCTTTTAACCAATTGTAAACCAGTCGCAAGTTTTGTAGCCTAAGTAAGATTTTTGATAATTGCTGTAATCCACGTTTGCAAAATAAAACAGCAGTTGGGGACATTTTTATTCAGTTTTCACTAAATGAAGGGGGCAGGACTAAAAAATAAAAACCAGAATTTGGTTTTATTTGTTTTGTCTTATTCTTGCCGCCCTTTTACGAAAATGTTTGAACTTTTTATTTTAACGATTTGAAAAAAAAATAGTAATAATGTTTAGTCGGTGTATGTTTTGCGAAGGGGGTGGTGATAAGTTGTGATTCCTCACTTCTGCGCCGAAGGTTTTAATACCGGAAGGATTTCAAAATGCCTTCGGGTATACTGATGATGTAGGCCCCTTGTTTTCACCACTCTGATGCGCTCACCCTCGCCCCTAACACACATCCACCCTTTCCCCTATAAGGAAGGGTGGTAGAAAAGAAAATCTGACAAGGCTAAAAGTCGAAATTTTAAAGTCTCATTTACAAAGTGAAAAGTTTTCAGCTGCTTTGTCTCTTTTTTTCCAACTACGGTTTTGATTGATTCTTTCTTTCAATGGCGGTCATCAATTTTTGTTTAGCAGCTTGGTCTCCTCTGCAGGGGATGGAAGAGGGCTAGCACGGAACTGTAGGAATTGGAGGCATTGTGAAAAAGAACAGGGCTGGCACGAAAATTGCACAGGCACTCACGTTTGATACTGTAGTGGGTGAACATAATCAGTAATATGTTGACCCGCTTTGACAACTTTGAATAAGCTTTGACAACTACTGTTAAATCGTGAATACTTGTAGTTGTACGATTTTCGTAGGGTGTCGGCCCTATTTTCGTTTAACGCAGGAATGGAGTAAATGCTGTGATTTTGCAGTGAAGTGGTGTTTATCAGACTTAAAGCATACATAATTTTTGTAAATAAGATGACGAGTCATTTCCGGAAAGATTGAGTATGTAGCTTAGGTAGGGTCAAACTACTCAATGCGGCAATCCTGGTAATCGGGCGTTAGGATGTTTGCATTAGCAGAATTCACACAGCTCTAATAAATTCTATAAAAACATGGTGCTAAACCTTGTTTATTTTAATTGAAAACGTTAAATATTTAATCGTTTCTATCCTCTGGTTTAATAGCAAGGTCTGTGATCATGTTGCGTACAACTTATATAGCAGAACTTAACACTGAGTGAAAATGAACAAATACAGGACACTTAACTCGAATGACCTAAAATAAACTAGAACTGCTGTAATAAACAGATGCGATTACCAGGCACTGCATGAAATCGGATGACCAAAAAACCAGTACACAGTAGTTTGTACACACGAATTAAGTAGCGCCCATTGGCCCGACCGCTGAAATGGAGCTTTGGTCAGAGGTCCATCACCCCCAGAAATATGGCATTCAAGAAGAGCGTGTGGTGGTTTGGCTTGGCTTAGTTTGGTTAATAGGACCAAGTTGTTCGATTGTTTTTTTTGTCAGCTGTAGTCCTGTTAATAGCTCCTATAGTCCTGTAGGCTCCTATTGTTTTTTTAGTATTTTGGAGTGTAGGATTAGTAGGTAGGCACCATGTACGTCCATTTAACTGGTGCCGATGTCGTTGTATTTATTCTATTCCATTCTATGTAATGGTAACAACCAACTCCAAGGAGTACGTGCACTGTAGTTGGAGGTGCAGACTCCTTGGATAGGGTGAGAGCTACATACCACCCTTTTGTTCTACCATGATGTAATTTCTCTAATACTACCTAATATTAGCCCCACTGAAATGTTTCTGAAGAGAGGTTAACTTGCTTCTATATGATCTAACATGTTCTCTTCTACCTATTAACACCACTGAAAGGTTTTTGAAGAGTGGTTAACTTGCTTCTACATGATCTGTTCTCTTCTACCTATGTTACCTCATGAAATGTTTTTTGAAATGTTTTTGAGATCCTACACTTTCATAGTAGGCCTATTCCTTAAGGATACGTGTTTGTCCCTTTTCAAATGCGCCTCTTCAAAAATATTTCAGCTGGGTTCGTATCTAGAACAGACCGAATCTGTATTGTATCTGAGTTGGGTCATACGCAGAAGCAAGTTAACCCCCACTTCAAAAATATTTCATTGGTGTTAATATAACGTAGAAGCGAACATAGAACAAGTTGGATCATCTATAGAAGCAAGTTAACCCCTCTTCAGAAATATTTCAGATAGAAGAGAACAATCACGCGTAGGATAATGTAGACGCACGTTAACATCTCTTCAAAAACATTTCAGTAGCGTTGATATTCGGTAGAAGTGAACATGTTATATCATGTAGAGGCAAGTTAACCTCTCCTCAGAAACATTTCAGTGAGTTTAATATTAGGTAGAAAAGAACATAACACGTGTTAGATCATGAAGAGGCAAGTTAACCTCTTTTCAAAAACATTTCGGGGGGTAATATAGATGAAGCGAATAGATCATGTAGAAGCAAGTTAACCTCTCTTCAAAAACCTTTCAGTGGGGTTAATATTAGGTAGAAGAGAACATAACACGTATTAGATCATGTAGAAGCAAGTTAACCGCTCTTCGTACCTAGAACAGAACATATCATGCATTGAATCATCTGTAGAAGCATGTAACCCCTCGTCAAAAATATTTCAGCTGGTTTCGTACCTGAACAGAAAATACTGCGTATTAGATCAGCTGTAGAAACAAGTTAACCCCTCTTCAAAAATAATTCAGTGAGGTTCATTTTAAGTAAAAGAGAACATAATACGTGTTGGATCATGTAAAAGCAAGTCGAACCTTTTCAAAAATATTTTAGCGGGGTTGACATTAAGTAAAAGAGAAAACAGAACACGTGTTGGATCATGTA
>JAHWFP010122931.1:1040-16683 GCA_023313725.1 Lithobius niger | reverse complement strand
GTTGACATTAAGTAAAAGAGAAAACAGAACACGTGTTGGATCATGTAGAACCAAGTTTACCCCTCTGCTGCACAGTCATCAAAGTGTATAGTTTGGTGTTCTTAAGCTTACCTAACTTCCAAAATGCAACTTGATACATGCGAAGCCTTCATAAAACATGCATTTACCTGAGGTTTTACTTTTACTATCCCAACCCCCTCTTTAAGTTAATAGACTATTCTCTTTGACTTGACGCGAGTGCATTAGTCCTGTGGGTCTGATTGTGCACGTGCTACTCCCTCTTATTCCCCCTCTTTTGGTATGAGAGAGAGAGAGAGGTCGGTGTGCGCGTCACTCAGGACATTTGACTTTCAAATGACCCTCGGCTCTATTTCCATATTAAAGCTCCTGTCACATCCGAGTGGCTGGCCATAGAAAAACAGTGTTCTCCAATCGCGTCGGAATGGGCGCTCAATTGAATTAGGCCTACGGCGTTTCGCCCCCCCCCCCCCTATTCTTGGGTGAGAGGCGATGTCATCGAAAGAAACCGACGCCGTCATGACTAATGCCTTCCGGTTCAACCATTCCGTCGTCGATAGAAATTAATATGGACGACGAGTGGAATTCAGTAAGGGAGACGCTGGTTTGTGTTGAGTTTGACAACAATTTGGTATTTCGCAGGCCGCTATTGAATTCATAACTTGGATACGGGTGAAATCGTTCAAGTTATGCTTAAAGCCGTTTTGTTTTGAAACCGTGGTTTAGTGAAAAAATTTGCAAAATCATCTACCCAAGATTTTTCATGTTTCTATCCATCTCGAAGGTTTGGACAACGTGTATTTCCTATCCCGAAGGTGTAGGTAATCCCGGTAGGCCCCCAAAATATGTTAACTACTCAGGGAATAGACAGAGGTTTCAAGTTCAAGTACTCAATTCCAATTCATTCTTTACTGCACAGTTAATGGGACTATGCACAGAGTATTACATATTAGGCAGTGGTCCGGGTTGCAGCCTGTCCCAGCCCTACATCGTTTCAGAGACAACCTTTCAAGTTCCGTCTCCAGCACCAACTGAGGACTTTCTGTTCCTGCCAGCTTTTATACCTGCTGGAGCAGAGGGTTCCCGCCGGGATTTACTTACGTGACTAGCCTACTGCAGTGATTCGGTTTCAACTGGTTGAACAATAGTAGCAGAGTCGCTGTCTTGCTGCTAGGGCTTGGCCAATTCCCGTGTTAAGTGGCAACAGGACTGGCGTGCTTGCTGCTACGTAATGGCTGGGTGCACCGAAAAGTGTTGGCTTTGTGTTGCATCTTGGCGTTCATGTAAACAGCCGGTTACAAAATCAGTAATTGACGACTTTCATTTTAGTTCTGCTGATTCGGGAAGGAAACGGCCTAGAAATACCGTCTTATTTGTGTCGAATGTAGCATGAAATACGAATTTCTTAGCATACTATTGTGCGTCTGTTTTCCGAGATAACCTTAGCAGTTGAAAAGGACGTTATTTCACATATTTATTTTTTTTCTTCCAAACACTCCCATTTGTAAAGTACTGTAAGACCGCTAAAAGTTAAATAAGTGGTTCTCAGGAGAGCAAGCATCGTGTTTTTTCGTGGCAATTGAAACATTTTTTATGCCACAGACTTAAAAAAAAAATTACGATCAGGCTTCAACAATTTCACCAAACACTTCCTGGAGCCGATGGCCATATAAACCATTTGCTCCATTCACAAGCCCTCCTGGAAATGAATCTAAGAGGTGTGTCACAACTAAAAACTTGTGTCTAGTGTGCAACATTTGCAGTGTGAACATTAAAACATACCGAGGGTACATGGTTGTTCGTTAAAGCGACGTAGTGTTATGGCGACTTAATTTTATGACGACAGTCCATGAGCCGTCCGCTTTATATAATTCGCTCATTTTCAACCTTTAACTGCTGCTGTGATGCTTCTAATTAACGGGGCTGACTCCAATTAGGTTCATTCGAAAGGTGGGAATAACCTCTTTGCATAAAGGGTAATTTTAAAGGTCTATCACTGTTACGGACCTAGCTGCGCCCATTTTACTATGGGCTTGTATCATAGTTTATCCGATTCGCATTAGGAACCTGCTCCACAACAAAATGGAAACTACTCGATTGTTTGTTAAAAAATAGGTCATCACCCGCATCTGAAAAATTGCGAATAAAAAGTAAAAAAGAGGGAAAAAAAGCCGCGGGACCGCATCATTTTTTTAGTACTCTCCTAAGAACCAATTATTAATTTTTACAGCCTAATCGGTTAAATGTGGATGTTTATTCTGGGACGAGCGCTTTTACCGAGTGTGAATACCAGCGCTCATTTTTTTTCCCGATCCAATACTGCCATATTTTTAATACTTGCCCATAAATTTTAATAATAATAAAAAGAAGAGAAAGCGATTTGCTCCCAAAATAAGCGAGAGTGGCAGGTTTGGTTTTGGGCAGTAGCCATTTCCGTGTTTCTTTTCTTTCTTTGTCGATGACGGGCGAGACTAATCGGTAGTTAATAGTAGGGGGGATGTCGGGTTGTTCTCGTCGCTCGGCTGCGTAACTGGCGACCCGGATCGCACCACGAAGCCCGATGGCTGCCCTCCTAATTTAATAAGAACAGCGCTGTGATTAATGCGATTTCTGTGTCCATAATCCAGGGGCAAATGAGGCGTGCAGGGCCCCGTCATTTTCTTGTCACTGGTGCACCCCAGCTCCCCCGCCTCTCCACTCCCCCTAATCTCCCCTCACTACCACACCGAAGAAAATTACAAGATATTTATGGCGGGATTATGCGTGCAGCGCGCGGGTTGCCCCAGCGATAAGTTAGCCCGTGCCGCCAATCAGCACTTGGCAGGATTTAGGCCTATCCGGATTGCCCGCCGCCATATTTAGGTCAGTTATCACGGCGGTGCAGTTACCAGCCAGAGTCGTTGTGGTTTTTTTTTTTCTGTTCATTTTCCAGACACTCTTTTCGGGCTCTTCTCATCCCTTTGCGGTTTTTGATTGTATCCGTAAGGTTCCAGTTTCCAGTTGGATTTGTGTTAGTGTGGAATGAGTTGACATTGATATCAAGGACTCTTTGTTTTTTCGAGATGTCTGCATCTTGTAACCATGGTAACGAAGCGTTGGGATATGTTCTTCTCCTGCCGCGAGGCGCTATGTATGGTGCATGTGACGTGAATCGTCCAATTATGAAAACGCGAATGTTATCCCGACCTGAATGTTATACCTGAAATTGCGGACTGATTTATAAATGCCGGCATTCGATGGTTTGTTTATGATTCGATAAATTTAATATGGAAGCCATGTTGGGATTTGAATTCTAGTTGTAAAATGTGATGTTTTATACCGTCGTTTGCTAGATTTGCGAAAAGTTGTTCTTTGTGCGAGAGTTTTTGTTTTCTTTACATTAGACGAGCACCATATGCTCAACTTACACTGAAAAGACTACATGCTGACTTGCACTGAAAAGACCGCACCTAGCTCGACTTACACTGAACCGCTCACACATTGCTCGACTTAAACTGAAAAGACCATGCCTTGTTCGACTTACACTGAAAAGACCAACCTTGTTCGACTTACACTGAAAGGACCACAACTTGTTAGACTTATAAAAAGACCGCTAATTGCTCGACTTATGAATAGACCGCACCATGCTCGACTTAAGCCCTAACCAGACTGGCTGCTCGCGGCTGCACGCCGACGTAGTATGGCATAAAAAAAACTTCAATATTCGTCCTTAACGCAACACCAACCACACGATTGCTGCAATTTTGACCTTGTAGGCACGTATAGTTACGCATAGCTTCGCACGAAATTTTTTCTGTCTGGAGAGGCCTTTACACTGAGAATTTTCGTTTTCTTTTCACTAAATGAGGACCATGGTCGGATTACACTGGGAAGACCCCGGCTTATCGAAACCGAAACCGGACCTCCTCCTTCAGTAATTATACAGATCGAAGCTTTTCTCAATGAGCGCGGACAAACAAACCACAGATGTATACAGTATATCTCACTCAGAGGATGCTGCTTTGTTTTATGCTCTTATTATGGAAATGACTTCAGCTTCGTTAATCGTCGGGTTTTTACGGAAACACCACAAAGCTACTTCTCGGTTAAGATACACTTAATTTGGCGTATCAGAACCCAAAAAAAATACGTTAGGCCTAATACGAAATGCCAATGCCAAAGCGAACGAAAATACCGGTTGGTTAATGAAATGAGATGGTGGAATGACGTCAGCTTCGTTAATCGTCGGGTTTTTCCGGAAGCACGAAGCTGCTTGTACTTTTCATTTGGCGCATCAACAACATAAATGAGGTTAGGCCTAATACGAAATGCCAATGCCGTAGCGAACGAAATTACAGGTTGATTGATGAAATGCGATGGTAGATGTTAACGCTACGCCAGATAAGAGTTAAACATCGTCAACAAAAGATAAACGGTAAATATTATAAACAAAACTAAACACCGTAAATCAAAATTATTTCGTATGTCGAAATCGAGATCGTAAATCGAAACCGAATCCCTAACACGAAATTCCTTCAGAAAATCGTTTAGGGAAAAGAAAACAAAAATTCTCAACCGAATTCCACTCGTGCTTGTATTAAATGTATAATTTGGGTGTTTTACCACTCAACTCCTTTTTAACAAATTAAAACTGGAAAGGAGTTTCGTGCTAAAACACCCAAATTGTCGATTTAATACAAGCACTCGTGGTATTTTAACTGAAAAGACCACACCTTTCTACTCAGTAATTATATTCGAACTTTGCTGAATTCGTTGCTGAATGATCACCGACAAACAAACCACAGATCTATACAGAATATCTCACTTAGAGGAAGCATTATCCTTGCGTCCATATTAGGGCAATGACGTCACCATCGTCAATCTTCGGACTTTTACGGAAACACGATCTGCTTCTCGTCAGGATTCGGTTCTTTTCGTTTAACTTCATTTATGAGTGGAATAGAAATTATGTTAGGCCTATACTTTATATTAATTACAAACGCTGAAGCAAAGGAAATTACTGGTATAGGATGACGAAATACGATGCATTGTTGTATTCGCGTAAGGAAAAACTAGGAACTCATTGTTAATGAGTAACGATTCTATCAAATAGTTTTCTGCGAGCGAGATCTTGTTGAAAATGCGCTCTAAGGGCGGGTTTACGCAACGACTCGCCTTTGCATTCTCCCGGATAGAATTTAATCACGATGGCAGATGTGTCGTTGCCGTGGAACAACGCTACCTGGATTAGCTAAATCCGACATCGTTTGAGTAAATGCTTGCAGTCCTATAACCTAATCTGCGACAATAACAAAGAATTTCCCCTGACTAAACGATTTTTGCAGTCGCTTCTGAACTCGCCCGTACTCACTATTTTCGCTGCGAGCCGTCAGAGCTAAAACCACCGCAATGTTGGTATTTCAAGTGATTTCTAGCTGCGAGAAGGCGAGTCATTGCATAAATGCGCCCTCAGTGAGGTTTTAGCGGGATCGCGCTCAACATTCTCGCTGCTAGAACTGAAAAAATCAGAAACCTTACTAAGAAACTTACAAGGTTTTTTTGTTCCTCCACTATTTTGTGGGATTGTCGTCTTACAGACGTTTGTCTCACAAGAGAGGTGCAGCCAGGTGCTTTACAGCTTTTGAACTTTGGTTTAAACGTCAATTTTGCACGTCATTTGGCACTGTTGTACTTGAATTTAACACTTTTGTACTTCACTTTAACGTTAGTGCATTTCAAATTAACATTCTTGACGTTGGATTTAACACACTTGTACTTGAATTTAACACTTATGCACTTGAAATTAGAGCATTGACACAAACTCTTCGAACTATTATGTGTTAAATAATATACTCTTCGAACCTAATTACGTAAAAACAAAATGGCGAAATAAAAAAAAATACGTAACCAAATTACAAGATTATAAAATAGTACAGCTTACATAAATAACAAGGAAAAATAAAATTACGAAAAAAATACACGTATGCATTTACGGTACGTAATAATAATTTCAATAGACTTTACAATTAGTTCGTAAACCATTAACATTCCACTCTTAAAATATCTTAGCGAAACCTAGAGCCGGTAGGGTACGTAAGTTACGACCTTGCATTACTGGTGGCTAATTGTGACATTACATTTTAAATGAACAGAAGTAATACATTGTTGAGAAAAATTTAAAATTGAGTAAGTAATATTGCCTTTGGTGGCCTTTTAATTTCCTAAGAGATATTCTAGCTCGATTAATGGTTTACGTTTAGTGAATTCTATTGAGATTATTATTACGCCCAGTAAATGCGTCTTTGCATTTTTTCTGTAATTTTGTTTTTCCTCCTTGTAATTTTATAGGTTCTAATATTTTAAAATCTTGTAATTTTGTTTCGCAATTTTTTATAATTTCGCAATTTTGTTTTTGCTTAATTTTGTTGAGTCATCCAAACATTAAATAGTTTGAAGAGTTTGTTTCAATGCTTTAATTTACAGTGCATAAGTGTTAAATTCAAGTGCAAGAGTGTTAAATCCAAAGCCAAGAGTGTGTTAATTTGAAATACACTAACGTTAAATTGAAGTACAAAAGTGTTAAATCCAAGTACAAAAATGTCACCATGACGCGCAAAAGCGTTAAACCAAAGTTCAAAATCTGTAAAAATGTGCACATTACGATTAAAAAAAAATGTTGTTTTTTTAACCATTTTGGTTACCGCTATTTTCTTTAATCAATAACGACAAAGCTGTACAGTTGTGTCAATTCCTCGTAAAGAGTTATTATTTTCTACGGACAACCAAAAGGGGTGATATCATAAAAAAAAAACCAAGAAGGGTAAAGGGATCTATCTAGTTTTCGCCGAAAACTATCAGAGCCAAAATGGCTGCCATCAAGTTTTCCGTCCCAACCGTGATCACACAATCTTAACGATACCTCGGTGATTATCAGTTAAGCGTGGGAGATCACGGTTCGGACCCCAAACTTGGTGGCAGCCATTTTGGCTCTGATATCACTACTTTCTACGGCGAAAACTTGATGGGTCACTTTAACCTTCTGTGGTTTTTGTATGATTATTTTCTACGTTACTGTCTTCGTTGGTGCCGCCTTTTCGCCATGAAACTGCGCTGCTCTACCTCGAGGCATGTAGAAAAGCCTATCTGTGGCGGTCGTTGTGGTTTGGCGCTATCTCACTTTATTGGGTAAAGAGGAAAATTGTGGGTGAATTTGTGGTTGTCCGTAAGGCAGAATGGCGGTGCTAGTGGACATAATTTAACGAATAAAATAGTGCGAGTGGATGGTCTTGAAATACGACCAGATGCTTTGATATTGCAAACAGCCTCTCGTAAATCAACTAGGGGGGAAAAAGAAAGGACAAGTCGCTTGGTCACCTGATTTACATATCCCATAATAGTGAGGCGACTATAAAAGGGAATGACGTAATAGAGTAGTTTTGCAGATGGCTGCTGACAAAATAAAAGTTGCTATTATACAATTCGAAATCAAGGCGAAAGTTTCACTGTTTCAAGTTGAATATATATATATATATATAGGTCAACAAAGATGTACAAAAATGGTGTAGTTTTTGAGGGAAATTGGCACCGGCCACTAACTAGCAGGCAATTAAACCACGTCAATTGGCGACTAAAAATGTGTCACTATAGTCGCCACTTTGGCCACTAATCATCAAAAGCCTGTATAGATTAACGAGATTCCACTTTCGTCAATGGCCAAAAAAACATGGTAAGCTCTAAACTTGATTTGACTGAATCTTTAACGTTTTAGAGTTAGCACCTCCAACCATTTAAATTCGTTATTTTTCGTAATTTAAATTATATTCACACACACACACACACAAAAAAAACCAATTTCAGTAAGAAATAAGTCTGTGGCTGGTGCGGGTAGTATGTTTTACAGGCGTTGTGTGGTATAATCGCTTTAAAAAGTGGTCCCAAAAGATGTCAACATTTTGTTTGGTTCAGGCAAGGATGGAGGGCTCCTTTTTGTGGCGACTAAAGAATGGATTACTGGCCAGCGGTCGGCATTCATAAAGATAATTATCGCGTATATGCTGCGAATTACTGCGTGTTCTTAATGGTGTAGAAGTGATCACAGAAATCGGTGGCGGTGACCATACAGCGTAAGCTATGATTTTAGCAAGGCAGCTAAACCCCTAAGTTTGACCTGTTGATTAAATAAACACAAAATCGGTGTAAATTATATAAGAATAAAGGAAATATTATAGCGAAAGAGAGACATGCCCTAAAAATAGCTAATTTGGTAATCCTTTATTGTGGACTTACAATTCATTGAGATGAAGTTACAAGTTACCGGAATTCGAACCAACGATCTCCGGAAGTGTCTTTCAAATTATAGTTCGTTTTGTTGGATGAACTCTAAACCGTGATTTATGTGTGTACTTTCACGCTGTGAGTTCCATTAGTGTTACTCACTGTGAGTGGCTATATGGATAGTTTGTGTGTGCATTTAGAATTTGTGAAACATGGATATTGTTTCTTGTTAAGGGACATTGCTTTGTCTGTCTGTTTCTGTATGTAAGTGTTGTAGGTCCAAGTTTTAGTTCCTGTGCGTGTATACGTGTGTAACATATATTTAATGTGTGGATTAGTCCAGTCGTTTTGATTGTACGATTAGTGATGTACATTTATGCATGTGCATGGAGGTTTGTGTGTCACAATCCTTGTTTCCCTGGAACTGCAGTTCAAATTGTAGTTCATTTCATTCGAGTAAACTCTAATCCGTCTTTATATTTGTGTGTACTTTCACAGCTGTGTTCCATTGGGATAGGGGCTGTAAAGTTTTTTTCTAAACGGTGAAGCCGTTTTTGGTTCAGTTAATTTGTTGGCTTTTTCTGCTGCTTCTTCTACGGTCTGGTTTATCGCGTGTATGGCCATTCTCCGTCCAATTTTGTTTGTAAAAAACGATCATTAGAAATGGATATTTATGTCCATATTCAGTCCACGCTTTGTCCTGTCTTTTACTTGACACGGGACAGCACACCAGCTTGTGTCTAGATTTAGCTCGATTCGTAGTTGACCCATAGTTAATTCTGTATTGTTGCAGGCAATTGTAGTTCACGGCAAACAGTCGAGGAAAACAATTTGTAAACAATTCAACTCGTTTCCTGAAGCCCACGTTGAAGAACTAAACCCACCCAAAACAAAACTGGTATAAGAGAAGAAGCCAAGTTTCCCAAAAGGGTCGGCCTTTGAAGGTAGTGATATCATTCAACCAGGAAAAGGCCGCCAAGGTTAATCCTATTAGCCAAGTTAATCGCACCTACTAATAGTTCGAAAGTTAATGAAAATTAGAACAGTGCTACTCGCCGTAGCAATCTTCAAGTTTTCATTTAACGTCCAAAGTATTATTCGGTGCGATTAACTTGGCTCATAGGATGAACCCTTGGCGGCCTTCCAGAAGTCCACGTTGAAGAACTGAAGAAATTGTCCAATCGTGGGGAGCCTCCCAATTTTGAGGCGAAGACTTAGCATCCTATACGGTTTAAAATTAAAGATTTATGCGGAAATATGGATCGTTTTTAGTTTGGTACCCGATAACGAATTAACGTTTTGTTGTATTTTAGGGAGCACGAACCCAAACTGGGTTATCCAACCCGCGACGACAATGTTTATTTTCCTGCGCTCAATCATCGTTGCATTTTTTCTTCGGTATGGTGTCTGGTGTCTTTGTTGCACCATTGTGCATTTTGCCATTGTGCAATATGCCGCTGCACCGTATATTTTTACGGTTTAGGGCACTACATGCCGCAGAGCTTCGTCTGGCAGATGACCGGAAGCAGTTAGCGCTCGCTACAAAACCCTTTGAACGCATGCTTTTTCTGAAAATTGTGGCACGCAAGCCAACTCTCATACGTTTTTCGGTTTATGCTGTAAACAGCATGAAGTAATTTTTTTTTTTACAAAGACTCGTGATAGGTGTTTGTTCATGGCATTAACGCAGAACTTTCGAAACCTTTTTCACATTTTTGTTTTGCTACAACCCCAGAGGCTCACAAAACTGACTAACATGCTACGTGTTTAGTTCGTACAGGTGAATACCAAACAGCATCAAACATCACACACATTTCACTCAAGTGACATGTCGAGAAATAATAACTACAGTCGCATGATTTTTGAAAACCAAATTCCGTGTACACCGGATCGGTCATTGTTTCCCAAATAAATACGAATGCAAACCTATTTACGTTGCCTTTTGGAGTTAAAGGTCAGACTGCTTGAGCGGAGAATTGAACCCACAACCTTTGAAACTAAATGCCGAGGTCCTACCGCTGAGCCTATAGCAGGGTCAGACCGCAGAGAAAATTGAAATTTAGCTAAAATCTCAGGAAAATTTCAGGGAAAACAAGAATTTTTTTGAAAATCATGGAAATTTAAAAAAGTGCCTTTGTGTCTGATCTGTGAGTTCCATTGAATTAGCAGATACGAAACAAAATCCTCCACTAGTAGCAAATCTTTTAACTTGTGCATTAATATATGTTCAACTATTTTCGATATAACTTCAATAAACCTAATCTTAGGCTAGTGCCAATATCTGTGATGAAATGCGTTTAGTCCCGTCTGAACTAGTCTCTAAACCCTATTTTCTGGGATGTTCGATTATTTCCGTACAAATATCAATAAAAACACTAGCTACTGACTGTTTCCCTAACTAAACATCTTGTAAACAAATGAAAATTTGCATTGGATGCACCTGGAAAGGTTTTGAGAATACAAGAATTGTCTGAACCCTGCCTAGGCATTTGTTCTTGGGTTCAATTACCCGCCCAGGCAACCTGACATTTAAGTCCAAACGGCAGTGGAAATAGGTTTGCATCCGTATTTATTCAACCCTTCTGGAGCCCATTTGGCTTTCCGTCGTGTTTAGTCATTGTTCCCTAACTGCGAAGAGAGAAACCCCTCAAGTTGAAAACACTGGAGGTTTCTAAAAGTTCCCCGTTTCCCAAATGATCCTCGGTGTTTCTTGCTTGTATGCCAGTCATATAACTCGCAGAACTTGTTCACGGTTGTGTGGGCCCGTTTGAAAGCAAGTTCATCTTCGCGTGTTAGAATCAGCCATTAGTTTCGCCAGCAAGCGAAATAAAATGGCGGATCGTCGTTTGTTGGGAGGAGGAATGAATGGTGGGTGTAGAACGCGTGGAAACGGCCACAAATCACGTAGCACGCAACGCGGAAGCCCGCCTGTCAGCCGGCTCGCCACAAGCACCGTTTAACAGTTGAACTAATTTAATTACGGCCTGCGAGTCTTGTCTGAACAATCGCCCACCCCCGTCTCTGCTGTGACGTATGCCCACCATTGGCAACGCTTGTCAATACTGAGCAGCCATCTCGTACTTCACCGATTCGTCGCCAGGATGCGCCCTCTCGCGCGACTCCTAGCGGCGGAAAGCTGTAACGCAAACTAATGGCGGCTTTCGACGGCGAAAAAGAAAAGCCGGAACGTAAAGTCTCGGTTGAATAAACTTGAGTTTGTCTTAAATGCGATTTTGGCTCGAATTCCGGCCTTAATGCGCATTGTCAGATGACATTAACGGAGAAATGGGTAACCTGTCAAAGGAATGAAAAGTTTTATCGTTAGAGGCGTCGCCTCGTCTCGAAGAATCGGACCCGGGAAAGGGTATTCCTCCAAGTTGGGTGAACTCTTGCTGATTTAAATAAATTCTGCATGGGGTCGTTGGAAAGAAAAACGAAATTGCGAATTGGCTCGCAGCTATACTAATTGGAAATTTTAGCTAGTGTTCATTTTAATTTTGTTAGGTGTTGGAAAAACCTAATGCTTAAATCTAAATCGCTTTGGACGACGGCTGTGTTACATTTCTTTGGTTGTTTTAAAATAATTAAATAATAAAGATAAATTAATGTAAAAAATCGGGGACAGAGCAGGTTGAACTACTTTACTTATAATAGACGAATGTAAGGCTTTAATGAACAATGCCTTATGGAAACACGTTTCATGGATTTTACTTGTTTCATTGGTTTTAAGGATTGTTTTTCTCTATACACAGTACAGAAAGCCAAATCGACTCGATAAGGGATAAATAAATACAGATGCAAACTTATTTCTGTTGCCTTTTGGACTTAATGTCAGACTGCGTGAGCGGGAACCCTCAGGTTAAGACAATCTGACTTATAAGTACAAAGGGCAACTAAAATAGGTTTGCATGTGTATTTATTTGTCACTTATCGAGCCTGTCCTCTGTACAGAGTATGATGTAAGAAAGCTTCCTTAAAAACAAATCCTTAAAACCAAATCCTTAAAACCAAAACAAGAAAAATCCATGCAGCGCATTCCATAAGGCATTGTTCATTGCAGCCTTACATTTGCCTATTAGAAGCAAACGTAATGCAAATTACGGCACACTTGATTTAATTTTTTTACAACGTTTGTAAGCAATTCTACGTTATCGGAAGTAAATTAGGTAATGTGTAAATTAGTGGATTTGTGTATCCCATGCTTTAATTTAGTCATATTTTACCAGAAATCATTTTAAAGAGCCTAGTTTAACATTGGTCAGTTTTCTCTTTCGTGAGTAGCGTTCTAACTGAAAATCTAGCTCACTGTGGCTTTTGGTAATTTTATCAGCTTGGAAAATATGTAACGTGTGATCGAGAACAATTTCAGGTCTGGGGCCACTCTCTCCACCCCTTCCCCCTTTCCCCTCTCAGGATGCGCAACTGACTGTTGTTGATAACAATAATGCCATTACAAAAAGCTGAACCGATACCGGATACGATTGGTTGCCAATATGTGTGGCATCGGTACCGGCAACTTTCACTTAAATATCGATAATTCGGGAACTGTTCGGAATTACGGCATGCGGTTTTTGCTCTGGAAATCGCTGAGTAGCTACCTAGCCATATTTTAAGTGTTGGTTACTGTTTTTAAAAAAAAATTAATTTTAATAAATATTGGACCTTTAAAGAAAATTACACCATTGATGAACAATTAGAAATTAAATTTTGGATATGTGTACTGCTACCGGTATGCGTAATATTTTTTTTTTTTTTTTTACTTGTGTCTGTATCGGTTCGGTAAAGTTTACTTATTTGTAAAGCCTTTACTTGACGTGTTTGTAAATTCCCTTTACTTATTTGAAATTCTTGCAAATGTAAAATGTAAAGAATGGTGTGAGTTTGAGAAGTCGAAGTTCATAACGACCGGAATGAGCTAAAGTGGTAAGTGTGTTAGTGGGCGAATTGTCTTAAGTCACGGTTCAGGGCCTGTGTGTTGACTTTGACCAAGGTGTCGAGCTGGCAGCCTTGATGAAGCCCTGGCCTCTTAATTAAATGGAGTTGGTTTTGTTTTCAGAGCTCACGAGCAGAAGCAGACCACTTTGCGACTTCTCAAGAAGAAGGCCCTCGACAAGAACCCGGATGAATTCTATTTCCATATGTGCAATGCGCAATTAGAGGTAGGTTGGTTTCTGGGTTTTGGGGCTGGCTGGCTGGAGCGTGCTTCGATGCAATTTAATTTCGTGTCTCGATTGGCACGTCATCAGTGTGTTGCAGCCTGCTCGCTCGGCTTTGTGTCCGACTGTCTGTCTGTCTTAGCGACAAGTTGTTAACGATGAGCACTGGCAGAAGATCTCGTTTCTCGCGAGAAATTAAAGCGGGAATGTGTAGCAGCTGAGCTTTGGGAAGCAGATGGCTTAGATTAGACAAGAGCCAATAAATATGCCGATTGCACGCAAATTTCTTTTTGGTGTCTGAAGAGGAAGATGTGTCTCGCCTATAAGAATTCTTCGTGTCAAACTTAAGCCTCTGAGGATATTTGCTCAGGAAAGGTAGTGAACTTCAGGCCGATTCGGACTAGTGTGAAGTGCAATTGTTAAAAGGGTAATGAGATTGTGCGCTGGTCTTTCCCTGCGAGTCCGAATTTGCTTCCGGCAAATCTAATCAGGTCTGACTGTAGAATCGGTAACTAACTTGTTATCGGAATTCGATTACAGGTCGATTATTTTGAACGCATGGGCCACGCGTGAAAATTAAATAAATATCTTTGTACTGTCAATCTAAGGATCTAATTAATACATGTATTAAAAAAAATCAACATCGTCTTTTGCTGAATTCTTGAGTTTTAGCATGAACATTGTATGTTTAGCAGGCGCGTTGAAAGGTAGAACTTTTCTAAATCACTGTTAGCTTTTTTTGGTTCAAATCTTTTATAACCTAGCTGTTGTGAATATGAAATAAAATTTGTTTCATGAAGTAGCCTAAATAAATTGATGGAGTAAATGAATTGAGTTTAAAAATACTGTACGTTGGACGGTCGACTCATTTGGAATTTCTCGTGTCCAAGGGCGTAGCAGGTAGGGGGTGGAGGCGAAGAACCACTGTTTCCAAAAGCAGACCTCGCCCCCACCCTCCATTTGCTACGCATGACCCCCCCCCCCCGGCCCCCCCCCCCCATCGTAATAAGCAGAGTGGGGGGGGGGGGGGGGGGGGGTCGTTACGGCACAGCAGACGGAGGATGGGGACAGGGTCAAGTCAAGTTCCGTGACTACATGGAACTTACCATAGATTAGCAAGTTAACTAGATATCGTTTATATCTTACCTCTTCCAACCTACAAACGAGAGTGCTTTCTGGTGATGGTTTGCCTTCATGGAGCTTCGAAGGCCAAGTATTAGCAAATATGTTAGTAGGCGTTACTACCGCCAGGGCCCCGCATATTCGTGGAAAATAACAGATGCGATATCTAGTTAACTTGCTATATAACCGAGGATACACGGAGGTTTCTTACGTCGCTTTATCTTAAGTTGACTTAACAGACGTCGATGTAGTGCTTAGAGCGCTTTAAGAACGCTCGTATAAGCACCTAAAACCACTTTCAAGGTTGCTTTATCTCAAACCACCTCGTTACGTCGACGTAAGGAGTTGAGGCTCTTTAATAACCTATGCGTGTACCCACCTAAAATCCATTTTCTACGTCGCTCTAAGGACTGCTTTCCTTTGATTGGTTGAAACGAGTGTGCGTAAACGTCACGAAGCTATAGGTCGGAACCTGTCACTTCCTAAAAAACGAAGTCGAAAGTCCAGCTACTTGAATGGGGACATGGGAATAGAGAGGGGTTTGGTTGATGGAGGATTAGAAAAATGCGACGCTACATCGACTTAGCAGAAACTGCCGTGTACCCGTTGTGGTTTTAATTCGCTCCAACGTGAACGTTCGTGTAACCACCTCTCCCCTAAAGCGATGTTAGTTCAAGTCGACGTAAGGTAAAGCGACATAAGAAACCTTCATACCTAGCACCCATCCTCCGTCTGCTATGCCGTAACCCCCTCCCCCAACTGCTTGGTGGGGGGGGGGAGGATCACAGCATAGTAGATGGAGGCTGGAGACGAGGTCTGCTTTTGATATCTGTGGTTTTTCGCCCCTCCCTCCTCACCTGCTACACCCGTGAACAAAAGAAAGTCCAAGTGAGTAGCCTACCACTCAACTTACGGTATTTTTAAATTCAATTTCATTTATTCCCATCAATTCAATTTAATTTTAATATAGTGCGCTTGCTTCCTTCTGCCTTGGTTCTATTATCTTAAGACACACTCGGTGAAGGACCGCTTTGGCCCGTATTCTGAACACTGACTAAAACTCGCACTTGACTTAAAATGACGTCACACCTATT
>JAHWFP010122929.1:68766-86659 GCA_023313725.1 Lithobius niger | reverse complement strand
ATCACGGACAGGATCAAGGTTGGCAAATATCTGATTCTTCGTGATTCTGTTTTGCCATAATACTGGTATAACAAACCAATTCTTCATGATTCTGTTTTGCCATAATACTGGTATAACAAACCAGAGTAATGCAAACTACCTGTGACTAAAGGAAGGAAAATCCTGTAATAGACTACATTACTATTTTACGAATGAAGGAAAGAATATCCTGTTATCATGGACAGGATCAAGGTTGGCAAAAATCTCATTCTTAGCGATTCTGTTTTGCCATAATATTCGATAACAACAAACAAGAGTAACACAGACTACCTGTTAAGGAAGGAACATCCTGTTATCCTGACAATTCTAGGTATAGCCCGGCACAATAAACTTCCTGAAAGGGTGATGAGAGAAAATATCACGTCATCTGCATTTTTTTAATCGTAAACGGGAAGATTAGTTTAGCTTTAGGAATTCGCAAGATTTAGTTAGAATCGGGGCAATCAATTCGAATTTGCAAACTTGCTCGACCTTAAATCAGTTCAAATTGCCTTTCTGTTCTCATTCACACAAGGATTAAAATATCATCCCATTGATCAAATTTGTTACCTACATCAGGATTAATGCGTATGTGCCATTAGGTCTTATTGTCGTGCCCAAGGATTTTCTTATATGGATTATAAATCTTAAGAGCCGAGGAGATGCGTACCACGACAATAATAGATGCTGCCGACAATACAAACAACAGTTGAAACATTATTTTGTTACTAACACGCCCGCTCATGCCATCCCGTGACAATCCCAGACGACAAACCCAAAAAGGTATGGATCTCGTGTAGTACTGCAGCTGTACGTCCAATTTCGTATCTTAAATCCTTCCCAGTGATTCGCTACAAGATAACAACGGCGCCATGGAAATTTACACATGGACATTTCGTAGAGTTGCTAGAGGCTAATCAGCTAACAGTTACCAAGCCCATTAGCTAGTCAGCCAATCCCTACATTATATTTCAGGATCAGATTTAGCGTTGAGAGCCTATTCAAAGACGTTCTCACATGGGTTAATTCTGCCAGGTGGCCGCTGTTCTGAATTACACCCAAATTCCAGCTACGGCACCGCATTATTATTTTCACCCCGAGCCCAAAATGTCCCAAACTCTACTTCAAGATTTAAGACCCTATAACGCTATAGCGTCGTGCTGTTCACTATGATGTCCTCTACAATTGAAGGCTCACACTAGCTTGGTTGCTAGTTGTTTTACTTAACAAAACCAGGAAACATTGGTCCATGTTTCAGCGTCGATAAGTTTTTTTTTTAGTGTTTCTGTTTTTAAAGCGGAAACGTGATTTTGTGTTTTGGGAATTTGGAACAGTATGCTGGGACTCGCAATTTTATTTTTTAGGGGATTTCCAGGTTTTCAATGACCCGTACGAACGATGACTCTTCAAGCCAATTTTTAAACTTATAATTTATAAAAACTTATTATTTATTACGATATAGTACAATTTTTCACCAAAGAAAACCTTCGTAGTGACATCTGATCAAAAAATTTGAGAAATTCTCGATACCCGCTTACAGGTTTCAAAATCCCATATTGTCCCTAAAGCCACACAAACAATTCCAAGAACAAGCACCAAGTCAATGGTAAAGTTTGGTAAATGCCAAACACCTATAACAATTTTAAAATATCAGTTACAAAAACTACCATTCGTTTACTGAATGATCACCTCTTGGTTATGCTGCAACACGTAAGGCCAGAATATCACTCCACAACTTAGCTCAGAATTCTTAAATTTTAGCTAGAATCAAGCAGATAGAAAGCCTCCGACACAGTGCAAGAAAGGTAGAGGCAGAAAAGCGATTAAGTCGTGCAAGTTTTCCATTTTCCCTCAGAAACGCACTTAGCAATAATAAAAGTGGTAGTAGTCTGGAGAAAATGTGCAAGCAGTGGGACCGGGAGGGGGGGGGGAGAACCGACGGGGGGGCCCGGGGGTTAGTCGATAACGCACAGGAGGGGAGTTTTAAAAAAAAAAAGTCCTTAATGTCTCCTTCGCAATGGCAAACTTGCTCGCCACCAATGGACAATTTCTTTTGCTTTCTATGATGAAAATTTATTGCCTTTATTGCAAACTGCTCAGTCTCCTTATCGTAAATTGGTTTTCGTTCGGTTCGCCACAGTTTATTCTTGGCTTTCCTTTCGAATAACGACGAGGCAGTTTCCCCTCCTTTCATAAAATGAACCAAAAAAAAAATTACCGTTACGTAGGTGTCGCTACAGTCGCTAGCCTGTTATTGTTATTGCTGCTGCACAGCCATTATAATTACGTTTTCGTGCACACACGCAACGTGGTTGGAAAGTAACCTCGTTATGGTTTAGAAGGTATAAAGCGTTGAATGCTTCAAAAGTCTTTCAGCCAGTTATAGCAAGTCGACGTTAGTTATTGAGCTTATTCCAGTGCTCCAGGCTGCTACTGAGTTAACGTCACGCTCCTCTCAATTTCCCTCTTCTTGACGAACACTCGGGAAAATCATTAGACTATTCCTAAACGCATTATGTTACAGAGTGACATAAGCAGTAAACACTATAGTAATGAACTATGTGTAGAATTGTAAATTACCTGACTATTCCTTGTGTTTTCTTAATGTTATTATAAGAGTATTTAAAAAGGCTTAGAGTCAAGTTATCTGGATAACTCGTCATGTGTTATTTTAGTTCTTACGGATACCTAAAAGGGATATTCATTACACATGTTAAGTTCCTGAACAGTCCGTGTGTTTGTGTGTGTGTGCTTAGGAGTGTTTAAAAAGGTCTAGACACATGTAAATTACCTAACAGTCCTTGTATTCTTTTTGTTCTAAGGAGTGTTCAGAAATTCTAATCTACACATGTGTAAATTGTCTGAGTAGCCTTGTGTATTCTTAGTGTTCTGAGGAGTGTTTAAAAATTCTAATCGACACAAGGTCTACTAAGGTACTTTACATATGTGTAGATTAGAATTTTTAAACACTCCTCAGAACACTAAGAACGCACAAGGCTACTCAGGCCAAATTTACACGTGTGTAGATTCGAATTTCTGAGCACTCCTTAAAACAAAAAGAATACAAGGGCTGTTAGGTAATTTACATGTGTGTAGACCTTTTTAAACACTCCTTAGCACACACACGGACTTTTCAGGAAATTAACATGTGCAATGAATAGCCTTTTTAGATATCCTAAAATTTACAGGTAATTTACATATGTAATAGTTATAGCACCACTGGCGAACTGTATCGGATTTATCACCCGATGGGCGATATCCTGCACATGTCCAATCCGCGAGAACTACGTCAAGATGACGTCGAGGTCTAAGGCCGAGATGCCATCGAGACGTAGTTCGAGTGGATTGGTCATGTGAGGAGACATCGCCCATTGGCTCATAAATCCGAAACAGTTCGCCCCGGGTGGTATAACTAATTTATCGGCAAGGTCCCTAACTTTCGAAATGGAAAACAAAATTGTTGGGATAAATGGAAAGTTTGCTTTTATAGCTGTGTTGCTTATGGCAACATTATGTCGTTACACTTGCATAATTTTGCATTGACGCAGTCAGGTGTGAGGCAGATACCATTTGAGAGGGAGGGTGTTTTGTCTTGAGGGTGGGATTTTCTTTAAAAAATAAAGGTGTACAAGAAACACTTTTTTAATTCAATGCACTGATGTCTATGGAAACTTCATCATGTAACAATTGCGTCGTTCACCTCGCATTCACGTTATGTTCCATGCCCCACTTTACTGTGCATGGCATCGTTCCATATCACCACACTTTAGTGTGGCGATATGTATATCACGCAGTGTAAAGTGTGGTGATATGGGATGTATCGGTGATCGTTTTTAGCATTGTGAAAGTTAGGTACCGCGCGATAAATGTAGGTAGGTATCATTGCGAACTGATAGTCACATATTTTTCCGTCATTATCAAATCACACTGGTCACCCCATTATTACGCATTACGTTGTTGTTACCAACAAAACTAAATGACACGGTTTAAGAGGATATGGAAAACAATATACTTAATTCAAGGTACAGTGAGTTTTTTTTTTATTTGTTGCGAAAATATGAATTTCAATTTATTTGTTATGTCACTTGCTAAAACAACTAAACTCGCTCTTTGTTTTCAGTCTAACAGCAAGAACAACCTTAGCAAACGTTAGAAACCACTCCATCTCACTAGCCCTCATGTAAACCGTCATCGTTGTAAAACCGTAACCATTCTCCGCAACCGTTACCTCAAAACCGAAGCACCGCAGTTTAAACTACCTCAAGCCTATGGATAATACAGGGCCAGCCACCAAAGTTCGGGGTTCGAACTTCGTTAACTTCCGTCGCAGATTTACCCTATAGCCAAGTTAAATCAAAATTGGCATCACTCGCAACCAGTTTCCTTCAAAAATCCAATCGAAAAGCAGTTTTAGTTACGCGTGGTCAATAGCTTACACAGACCTCCGAGGGGGATAGGGCAATTTTTGTAAAAGGGCATAGTACGAAAGTTTTTCCCTGAGGACCTTTATTTGTTTATCAATTTATTTTGGCTCTTCACCCCTTTTCTGCCCCCACTTGGTCTATTTTGCCCGTTTTGGTCCGTTTTTGCCCTTTTTCTGGCCTTTAGTCCCTTTCACGGGAAGCACCGTTTACGCATATTTGCACAAAAGAGGGCATTTTGCAAAAGGACAGGAGAAATGCCCCTTCTTCCCCGCCCCCCTCCCTCCCGAACACGCCACTGCGTGTGGCTATCTTAAAGCTTTTAGACAAGCTGCATTCCACAACACTGGCCTTAGCCTCGTGCGAATACAGTAGATTTAAGCCTAAATTTCAGTTTGGTAATAGTCTCAACTGTAAACCTGTCCCGCAGTCGCCTAATAGAGATCTATAATCTGACCTCAGCTTAATGGGGCTGGTAGCTTTACTCGCTTTTTTTTGGTCGACTCTGTACAAGACGTAAAAAAGTAAGGTACAACAAATTAAAAAAAAAAAAACAATCAGAAAGCAAGCCAATATTATACCACAATATGGGTGGGTTAACCGATCCTCCCCTTACGAAACTTTATTTGCTTTTTGAAAAAACTGAAACTGTCACGTTTTCAACAGTAAGAGATGCAGTATCATCTTATACCCGTACCTCATGCAAAAACTTGTAAAACCCAGGACAGGAGGACACTCATTGTCCAATTGACCCAATTGACGGTAGAAGATGGAAACTGCGTTGAACACCAAGATGGTGACAGTCAACTAGCACGTGGTAAACCGTAAGTGGCCGGCGACACCAGTGATATTCCGGATGGATACCCCCCCCCCCCCCTCAAAAGAAACTGATGTGTAAGATTGGTGTGACCAATACGTAAACAGGCCAACACTTCTTCTCGGTGACTGCCACGACACGCTGAGTGTCATGCCTGGACAGTGCCTTTGTTAGCTGCCAATGTATTCCCATCTTGTTTGTACCACAAGGCTTGCCACGCAGCATGCAACGTCAAATGTCGAGTGTCATACCTGGATAGTGCCTTTGTTAGCCACCAACGTATTCCCATCTTGTTTGCCCAACAAGGCTTGCCAAGTAGCATGCAGCCTCAAAGGCCGAGTGTCATGCCTGAACAGTGCGTTTGTTAGCCACCATCGTATTCGCATCTTATTTGTCCCACAAGCTTGCCAAGCAGCACGCAGCTTCAATTGCTAAGAGGTTGTTACTGTTATGAATAACTCTTGGTTTGGTTCACTTGGTTTGGAGGCGAGAGCGCTTTTTTCGGAGTCCCCAGGGACCACTCACAAAGCTCGCGGTACGTCTAGGGATATTTCTTTTTCTCTCTCATATTGTAGTGATATACGTTTGCGTACTCCGAAACAGACGAGGTCATTGGGGCCTGAGTAAAATGTTGTTTGACCTTTCAAGTCCCGAACTAACTGCTGTTGTCTACCCGCTTTTTTTCGGGGATCCCCAGTCACTCATCACAAAACTCGCCGTGTACCTAGGGACGTAAATTTTTTTCTCATCTTGTAAAGGTGCTCCTGGGATTATTCGTTGTTGGCAGCAGCTCGAAAACATTACCGGAATGACTAAATTTCGCAAATTATATGCTTATAAATGTCGTCGCATATTGTGTATCGTTAAATGCAATCACACCCCATTGTTTGAACAGTAACTTTTCTAAATTTTCTGTCGAAACAGTAGAGCCTGATTACATTTAACGATACACAATATACGAGACGACGTTTGATAGGCATCTAAGAATCTTGCGATGTGCACATTTATGGGCATATAATTTGTGTAATTTAGTCATTCCGAGAATATTTTCAAACGTGCCACAAACGAAGAATACAGCCAAGCTATGCAAAGAAGGACACATAAAATACAATTTGATAGATGGGGCTGGGGTGTCCCTTTATTCATTTCTATCTGGCATTGTGTCTTGTAAGACTTTCTCTTTATGTCGACTTCAAATTTATGGGAAGTGATTTTAATGCAAAGCGGTATTCTGCGTAATTCCGAACATTACCTGAATTGCCCGGTACTACTTTTTCCTACACCGGGTGGGGGAGGAGGAGCTATAATTCTCGGTTCAGGTTATGGTGTGGGAGGGGAAGGGGGGGGGATGTCATTTTAAAAGTCTACTGGGTCTGCCTAGGACCTATCCTGGCATTTGCTGCTGCCGGAGTCTAAGTTTCCCTGGCTGCTCTTGCTATACACGTGAAGCAATCGCGCCATAATGAAAATTTAGTACTGCCTAAAAGCGTTTTTGAGTTAAGTTGGTGACGCATGGTTTAGTGCACGCGAGATAACGCCACCGTTGTCATGGAAATTTATGCCTTTGGGCTATTGACGGATGGGCGTTCTTTCGGGAAATGAAAACATATTATAAAGGCGTGGGCGGGTGCGTGCGTTGGAGGGGAGGGTTGGGGGTCGGGTAGGATGGTTTTTACATTTTTCAAACGTTCGTTTTTTGGGGTAATTTTATTTTCTTTGTGCCAACGACGAGTTTTGTTTCCATTCTGTACCAGATAATATGCTCGTCTTTTCCGGGCTTTACCTGCTGCTGAAAGAGTTAACTCGACCTGGATGTATAGCAAGCACAACGTGTAAAAGAAAAAAAAAATTGAGTTAAGTGTTATGGATCAATTCCGATTTTTCATCTGCATGTCCTGCAGACTACAGTTTACTTGTACGGCAGTTTGCCTGTCAAAAATGAAGGAAATTACAGTGAAATTTACAGTGAAATTTACTTGCTAGGCAAAATTAAAAAAAATCATGAAAAAAAACCCTTCGAGTAACACACGGAAATTAAAGGAAAGAAGTCAAAACGAAAAAAAAAACCAAGCAACTACAGATTAAACAGGGTTCCCACCAACCTGGAAAACTCAAGTGAATTTAAACTACATTTGAAACTCGGGGAATTCTGAGATTTTTCACAAAAACCATGCAAAACTCAGGGAAAAAACAAAGCCACACTTTCCAAAGGACACTACACACATTCTGTTAACACACTGTGTTAAAATAAAATTGTACTTCTGTGTTGACATCTAAAAGTTCACTACAGATGTGTAAAACTAATAAAATGCGTGGAAATATTTCCTTTCTAAAATTACAGGCGTGGAAAAGTCAGGGTAATTTATTTCGGGATTTTGGTGGGAACACTGTTAAAACAAAATACTGGCACTTGAATTGTGCCGGAACACGAATGCTTTTTGTTCCAATAGTTAGCTAGTAGGAAGTGTTCTTTAGGGATAGACAGATATTAAAATCGGTTTCGGTGTTTACAGATATTATCGGTATTTTTCGTGCATCGGTATCGGATCTGTATCGGTGTTTATTTACAGATATTTTTCCGATACGACCATCTTCCGTGCGCACTGGCTATTCTGCCTAGCTTGAGAGAAACCTTTTCTGTATAGCACCGCTCGCATCGCATGACATCATCTGGACAGCGTCTCGGTGAATTTAACGCGCGCGTACTGTCGGCTTTTTGCAATTAGGCCTTTTTGCAGTGTGGACTGGGTTTTTTCATGGTCAGAGGTACGAATGAGTTTGACTTTTTTACCTGTGGACTTAAAAAAAAAAAGTATCGGTATCGGAATCTGTATCGGTATCTGTATCGGACCGGAGTGAGGGGAAAATATCGGTATCGGATGGGATCGGTATTTTTATGTATCGGTCGATCCCTAGTGTTCTTAAGACGTGTACTCCCATATGCAAAAGCAGGAATCATCATTCTCCAAGCAGTTATAGCCCTTCAGCTAGGAATGCGAAGGTGAAAAGCATGTCTTTAATACTTAAAAACCTACTACTGTAATGCAGTAGTCAATACACACAGGGTATGTGAAAAAGGAGCCAAAGTAATATTTCACTATTATTGAAATCAATAAGCAAAGCATTTTTTGGTAGCTCTTACATGGCACACAGTATACAGAAATGGACGTCTGCATCTATACGCACATTTTAATCCCAACCACAAGTCCGTGAGACCTCTGTGAGCCGAGCTATTCGAAAACACAGTCTAAGCCAGTCATATCAAAATGTTTTTCATTATGACATAATGCTTCTTGGGGCATGCACACTTGCAAGTGCTTTACCGGTGATTTGTCACTTGAGTGCTTTTTCTCTGAAATAAGTTACAGCTACGCCTGATAGCACTTCACCATTGTACAACTGTTTCAAATTTTTCTCTGTTCAGTCTACCATCCGTCCATCAGAAACGAACACACTAAACCATGTTTCCGTGAGTGACTCCGCTGCAGGTATCAGATTCAGAAACATTCTGTCACAGAAGCCAAATATGCTGAAAGACACCATAACTTTTCGCCAAAAACCTATGTTACTACGTGCGCTACATCTCTTCCACTATAGCAACAACTACATCTGGTTACGATTTCTCACACCTATAAAATGGAGAAAGCGTCGTCCACCCAAAACCATAACCCAACCCTTCCCTTTTAATGTATATAAGCGGCATCTTCTGTGGACAACAGAAACAAATTTACGAAAGGTACGTAAGGGAGGGGGAAGATCTTAAACAAGCGGCGGCAATCCTTGTAACCAACCCGGTGTAGCATTCTTCAAACACACAGCGGCCAACTAATCGCGCTCCAAATCGCAACAAACATAAAATTAAGGCATTCCAGAAAACGCAGACAGAATGCACACACACACACACACACACAGACACAAAGCAATTTCGTTTTACGATCCAATTGCTGTCGCGGCCTTGCGGTGGATGTTAGTAAGCTTTCCATCACCCTCCAGATCCAGGCAAAGCCATGACTTCCTTCTTTTCTCCTGTCAACCACAGATAGGTTTCTCCGCCTCCTGTCTCGTCGCTAGGGGCAAATACAAAACCAAAGCTCAGAGTTTGATCCTTAGCCATGTTTTTTTTTTAAAATTTTGCAGCTTTCCCCCACGTCTTTTTGTCCTTCTTTATCTGTATTCCTTAAATCTCGCATTTTATTCAACAAGGCGACATTCAAATTTGTGGGCATCTTAAGCACAAACGGACGATTAGGCCGTATCCCGACGGTGGAGGTCGTTTCGTGTTAACTGTTACGACTTGTACCACGTCGTAAAATGCATAGTAGCCCGCAATCTCTAACTCATAACTAAAGAACCGGCAATCCCTCCTTCGCTCTTTCGTCTCCGGACGCTTAGGCGTAAAGCCATTCGCTGCCACAACATCACGAGGTGTCGACTCCCCAAGTTTATCTCTGAACATGTTCTTGATGTGCAAATCACCAACCTGTTAAAATCCAACCACGAAAAACTTTACGTTTAGGCTGTACGAGTAGTAAACATTTAATACTGCAAAGGAAATTCACCAGAGCCTGGACAGCTTGAAAGTAAATTCAGCATTGAGTTTTTTTGGACTTTGCATTTTCACAAGCTAAAAGTCTCGAGGACATGTGAGGAACACTTAACTTGAAAGGCTCAAAGTATATTCGTCAACACCGGCTACGTGTTGACACCTCCTGTATTACTCTGAAAGTCCCCCTATATGGCACAGGCGATAGAACCTTAAGTCATGGAAGTCATCTAGACTGGCTCAAAAGAGATATATTGGGTAGTTAATTATGTCCATAAAACAAAACAAAAAGGGAAATATTTGATAAAATCCTTTTAAACTGCTATAAGACAACTTAGGTGCTGGTGGTCATTGGCAACAATTGTCTTCTTCTGGTGATTCCTACATTTTTCTTCTAGTAGGGGTTACGACATACCCATCTTCTACAAACATGAAAAGTTCTGGAAAACGTACATATCCAAATATCCATAAACCCATACATGGTAAATATCTAAATATTTCATTAGATCTGGGACCTTTGCTCGCAGATCTAAGGAAAACGGCAGCCATTGCATGCAGGATCTCTATTGAGATCCTAACTCCAGTGGCTTCAAAATTGTAGGCAACAACTGTTTGCTCACACGCAATCAGACAAATGCGACTAGGTTTTTCTGGTTCCGCTGGATTGAAATTCAAATGTTTCAACCCTTAAATCTGCAAGGACTTTCCGAATTGCACAGTCGCTTGTGTTGCATTATTATGCGAAGCCAAGCTCAGAATGAACCAGAATTAAAAACCACAAATAAATGCCAAGTTTCAAACATTAAGTGTTGTGGCACTTTCTGCTTGTGTTTGAAACTAAAAACATAAGAATATTCTTTTCACTGGCCGCGTGTTTAATCAAGAAGAGCCACTGCAGGACGTAACTGGACGCCTCACACAAGATTCGTATTCAAAATCATTCTTGACTGCTACATTCAATTTGTTTACAGCAGAAGCGGGACACGGTAGGTAACCCCAACCTTTAAAAGGTAACCCCAACCTTAAAAACTTATCTCTTCAAAATTGTTATCAACATCTGAAGGAGACAGAGTGAATCCCACAATGAATGAGAGACAGCTCTCTTCAAACTCGTTATGTACCCCAAGTATCTTCAACTTGTTCAAAACTTATGAAGTGTAAAAACCACCTCCTTGGCAACCAGCCTTTCCTGTTGTTTATTTTTCCAGTTGTTGTCTGTTGGATTTATTATCTTTCCCCTCAGGCTTATCATGTTTTTCGTCTGCTGAATACCCTTATCATGTCCTTTCGGTAATACGCGCCTTGGGTCGAGTGGGTATCTTTTGTACGCAGGCAAGCAGGCAACACGTGGTTTGATGCTGTTGTCGCACCGAGTAGATATAAACACAATTTAAGTTAAGGAAGGGGGCGGCGTGGGAGGGTCCTTCCTTTTTGCTTCTTTTGTCACGCCTTAGTCGTTTAGCAAGATGGATGCGAGGGTGTCCTTGTTGGCCCGCGCGCGCCTTAACATGAGAGGGCCGCGACATAACCAGCGACGCTATAAAGCATCCTATCTAGGGTCGAGGACATTAAGCAGGTGACAAGAAACGGAGACCTAACTCATAATGGAAATGGAGAAGGGAGAGGGGTAGTGCTTAATGTCTTTTTTGTCTGCACACCCAAGAGTAAGGAGGTGTAGGCGGCGTGGGAGTAGGAACAAAGTTCTTCAAGGGGGTAGTGAAGTACAGCAGCCGTGTTGTCGCCTTGCAGCTAATGTCTCCTCTCTTTCACGTGGGGATATCGGACGTGTTGTTGTTGGGTTTCATGGGGCACGAATTACGATTAAGATGGAGGGTGCGGAGGGGGACGGAGTGTGCGTAAATTATGAGACGGTCCAGAAGGTGAAGCTCAGCCGAGAAAAGTTGGAGCTGAGGTAAAAGGGCTTCAAGAAGACGGCCGTCTTCCCCTTTTTTCTTCTCTCCTTTCCCTTCTCTTTTCTGTGTGTTAGTGTGTGCGTGTTTGTGTGCAGGCCTAGGCACCCAGCAGATAAAAAAAAAAAGAAAGATTCAGGAGTAAAGCTGTCGCGGTATAAGACGAGGGGAGGGTGTATGTGCCTTCGGATTAAGGGTCCACCTGTCGTGGCGGGTACCGGCTGCTTGGCGAATGGGAATGGGGAACAAGTGTGTCTGCTTGGAAGCGCCAGCATGGAGACACAAGCGCCCTTATTGACCACCAGGGAGGAAATAAACAAAATTTTCCCAGCGACGGACTGCCAAACAAACATATCTTGAGGTTAGCTTGAATTTCGAGAGGAATGTGACGGAAAGGTATCCGGACGAGCGAGTAACGCGAGCGTGGAATTGTCAAACACTTCCACAGACTTTTTTTTCTCCCCTTCTTTATTCCACAAAAGATGAAGGTTCTATAGATAGGCGAAGTTCTCCGCATGGCGGCTAGTCTTTCAGCACACCGTCTCTTAAATTCCCTTATGCAGAGCTGGCTCGCTTTACGAGCGTACACACTGAGTGGAATTTTTGTGTCCCTTTATGCCATGTGCAGGGATGCGTTAAGATTGCAAACTGCGGCAGACAGGTACACAGCTTTGTTCTCGCCACCTATGAAGGTTCCGTTCAAGCTGGAAGAAAACTGGTTGTTCGTCACACGCTACTAACTATTTTGCGAAACTTGCAAATTTTTCGCTCCTTTCAATTCTGAGAGCGTTAATGTATTTTTCAAAGTAGTAAAACTGCAAGTCCCACCCTTCTTCCCAGAAGCAAGCCGCCGATTGTCTTCTTATTAAAAAAATACTGTCTACACACTCTTGCTTTTGAAACTCGAGTACGGTACTGGCATATTTTAAATACCGCAATCTCATGGGTAAAAACTAGAAAATTTTTAAAGTAAAAGTTACAATAGAAAAGTTGTGGAGTAAAATAAAAGATGGAGGAATTAAGATTATTAAAACTCAGGTTTAAACTGACAAATACAGAAATGTAAGTCAGGAAACTTGATTTTTTTTTTAATATTAAATAAATGGATAAGACGAAGCTTGTGAAAACTATTATTAGTGTTGGTAAGAATTTATAGTGTTGAGGAGGAGAATTTGTGACCGAGACCCCATTTCCATTAGTTCCGTCTAAGTTTATAGAGGGCGCCATGAGTTTTATGTGGGAATTTCTACTCAGTTTTCAGCCTAAAATTAAACTAAACGAAACTAGCATGTATTTAATTGTTATTGAGTTTAGCTTAGTTGCAATTTAGTTTACTTTAGATTTGGGCTGAAAAAATGAGCATAAATTACCGGATGGAATGCGTGGCGCCCTCTGTAAACTCTGACGGAACTAATAGGAATGATTGTGTCCACGTTTCAATAGGGACTTTTTACAGTTTCAAATTCTCCTCCCAAACCCTATAAATTCTTGGTGTTAGCTACAGTTAATTCTGCAAAGTAAAAGCTCGTTGTACAAAATAACAGTAATAGAAACCCTATTCCTTTAGCTCTAGCTTAATCCTTGTGAGGAAGTGTTCATTGATAATGAAGAAAGATGATCCTGGACACAATAACGTGTATATAATTTTCAGCACCGCTCAGCATTTTAAATTTTCAGCATTTTAAACGAGCTAAAGGAACAAAGTCTTTGCAGAATCTATTCATTCAACATATTATATGACAGCATTCTTTACATAAATTGTAATTACTCTGTTTAGTATTTGTAAAATTTCATTTCAGTTCAAAAGACAGAATTCAAATCCACTCTGCCTTTCACGTTCCAGCAGTACGCTCCGATAGGGTTGTCACGTTCCCATTTTGCCACGCAACACAGACACAAACACACCCGTACAAAGATGGCGGCGGCGGCAGAAATAAAATCTGACTTGGGTGCAGGAACCCATCAATAACCGATGAATCTAATTAGCTATCACGACAATATGCATAAATCTTCATATGTCATCCGTCACCCTTATCGCAGACCTGGGCCAAGAATAAACAGAGCCGACTCCCGAACCGAACAACGATAAGAGCCAACCTTTTTAATCAATGGCGAAAAAGATGATACTCCAGCCCCAACCAGAAATCTTCCGGTTCCACACATGCCCCTCTTTCTACCACAAGCACGAAATTAACCGACTGCACGAAGGCTTAAGGCTCTAACGACCCACACTTATCAGCCTACCGAATCGACGAGAGATACACCTACTCCACTCCCTCCTCCACCAACCATCCTTCGTCGTGTGTCTAAGTCTAGCCTTCCAGTTCGTTGAGCACTCGGATCTGTCAATGCAAGACGACTCTGACTCGGACATTTAACATGCTTAGGCTGCCGTTTTAAAAGACAAAGAAGACCTCCTCCTTTGCCGTTAGACCCACCAGTCTTTCGGGAATACCACTGTGGATGCCAGGAAGCATTAGGTGTCAAAATGTTCATTCAAACATAATTTTAATGTACCAACACGTGGAAAGCCTACATTGGTGGACTGGATAATTAGCACCTAAATCGCTTCTGTCCAGTAGGAATCAAAAAGTAAGTCCCTTTCAATTTCCTGCTGTAATAAATGCAACACCAAATAATGCACACGTGAATGGTTTCATCACAGCATGAAAGAAAGGGTACTGTGTGCAGGATTCGCAGATGGAACTATTGGTACTAGTTGTTGTCATCCCAAGTTTGCAGCATCAACTACAACATGTATTGTGGTCGTCATGCATTGGATGCGAAAGTTTCAACCCAACTGTTTCGTGGAATGGCCTGACCTAACTGCACTGGTCAGGTAAAGACCCACAATATCCTCAGGTGTATACTATTGCTATAAAGATATTAGCCCTAAACACTTCTTAGGAAAGTATGTGCTAAGCACTCCCCATTTATGTGATTGAACGGTATATTTACTTAGGTGACGTCCTTGTATTGGAGGCTGGTTGTCGTTTGAGAAGTTATCATCTATAGGGAAGTTTAGTCGGTATGATTGGTCATTGTTGCTTTCCACAGGTTGTTTGTAGCAGGTATCGATAGTTTTATAATATTACACATAGTGATAGTCTTTGATTGGGAAGCAAATATGAGTGCTATTCCTTAATTAATGGTAGCCGCACTCATACGTTGTAGGGTGTGATTTATATTGTTTAAAGGTCATCTCTGGTAAGCTCGTCACTCAACCGGCGGTAAGGGGATCGTGTTGTTTTTTACTTCTTTTGCTGTTGCTTTGTCTTCCACGTTGGAAACAACATTAAGAATTAGTATAAGCACATTACGAATCCAAGGAACCATTACCGCGCGAGTATGTCGCTCAGGGCAGAAATCCTAAGTAACCAGTGAGGAGTTTTTGACCTGGGTAACTCAAATAGTGTTTAACAACGAATTACGTCTGCAAACTCAGAAATTGTAACTGAACTTAGGTCTAAGGCTCATGACAGGACTGCAGAACTGAAATGAATATCTACACGTACAATAAATAAATATTTGCATACCAAACGAAGTCCTTTTCATCTAAGTTTTAATGAAGTGGAAAGACGGGACTGGAAGTGGATTTGGCTGGGGAAGTATTTTCCCCAGAAAAGAGGCTATTGATGAAACCATGCTCTCATCCACAGAGTATTCCCTACTGACGAGCCCAAACATAGGCGAAACAGTCTATCTAGAGATTTCTATGGGTGATAGCAGCTTGATTTTAAGCGATCAACTACCAATAATAGGCCTAAATATGGGTGTTAACATGAAACATGAACCAATAGAATGGAGCCCCATACAAGCAGTAGTTTCTGCTTTTTAGCATGCTTAAGTCTGTCCGGTTTTGAGCTTAATTGCCCTGGTGAGGCTTGTCATATGACACACGCAGTACATACAGATACAAACTGTATTTTGATATTATACCAATATAGGGCCATTTTGCACTAACCTGTGTTCATAACTTTTTTACTAGATAACGTAATGCCTGTCGAGTAAAACTGGGTCAATTTTGAAGTTATCAGGCCTTTTTGAAGTTGGGAAATCTAGTAAAAGGAATGGACCGAAACGGGGAAACCTGTTACCATAGCATGGTGAAATGACGACTAGAATTCCTAGAACGAGATCCCATAGCTGGTAAGTTGCGACTCGTAACTAACAATGCTTGTCTAGTAAAACTAGGTCAATTTCTAACCTTATCGAGCCCTTTGGAAGAAGGAAAATCTAGTAAAAGGAATGGATCGAAACGGGACATCTGTTACCATGGCAGGGTGAAATGATGAGTAGAAAATTTCCCAGAACGAGATCCCACAGCTGGTAAGTTGTGACTCATACTGACAATGCTTGTCTAGTAAAACTGGGTCAATTTCTAACCTTATCAGGCCTTTTAGCAGGAGGAAAATTTAGTAAAAGGAATGGATCGAACCGGGAAATCTGTGCCTTTGGCAGCGTGAAATGACTAGAATTCCAAGAAAGAGATCCCATGGCCGTTAAGTTGTGACTCGTACTAACCTTACAGCACCCTTAACAGGGTCCCTGTCGAAGTTGTGATTCATACTAACCTTACAGCGCCTACTAGGGTGCCTGTCGACGTTGTGACTCATACTAACCTTACAGCATTTAACAGGGTGCCTGTCAACTTACAAACCAAGTTTCGACTTTTCCCATTTCTCCACTGTGATCATCCCCATCCGAATGCACGAGGGCAACAAATAAACAACTCAAACCAATGCAGACACTTTGAACCAACTACTTATCAATGATAACATGATATGATGCCAAGCTCGTGGCATGCACAGCTCGAACTGTTGGAAATAATTAAACTTAGACAGCTTTTCTAAGTAAACACCAAAACTTAAGGCAAAACGAAGACAACCAAACCGTTAGTTTCAAACCTAGTTAAGTACGAGGAAGGCGGGGGTCGCGGGATCACGGATAACAAAATTTCCATACTTCTCATAAAATATTAATTTCGCAATGAATAAAGTTATCCGACATAATCAAGTGTGCTCGTTATTAGCTGCCTCCAGACTTAGCTTCGCGTCATCCGAAACTTGCGTCTTCCAAACGCACGACGAGATCATGCACGAGCGAGCACCAAGAAAGAGCACCCCGCTACCTCCCCCCCCCCCCCCGTCTGCCCTCACCGTCCCTACTTCTTTCTTTCCTTTCTTCGCCTTACAAAACAACAACCAACCAACAACTGAAGGCTGTTTAATATTAAAATCGTAATATTGATTAATTAATACATCTACAAGTTGTGTGTGCCTGATCTCCTTTGCCTGCCTGCCTGCCTGCCGTTTGCCAATGTATGAATAAAGAACATTAAGGCAAATTATCATGAATCACGGTGGCCATTACGATCCAAACTGTATATAGAGAAAGAAAAGGGGTGCAATGATAAAAGAAAAAGACAATTACCGGACGCCCGTGATTTATGGTAAATATAAATCCACCCGCTCGAAGAGAGCAGAGAAAACAGACATAAACATAAATTACAGCAACAGAGCCGAACAAGGAGGAGGAGGAAACGACTAGGCCATTCAAGCAAAAGAAAACTTGGCCAAAACTGGCATTACGTATAGAGCACCAGCTCGAACAGACGTGCCTGCCTGACAGCGAATATTATCAAAAACCCACGTATTTCACATCACTGATGGCTTTTGCCGTTTCTACAACACATTCCCTCCCACCCTCTTCCCCCTACCAGGCCATTTCACATTAAACCAAACAACTTGCAAAGTAGACCAAATAATCATTTTATCAATTTTCGCACTGCATGAATTTTGTTTGTAGCAGTCCCAACCAGCGAAAGTACTTGGAAGATGAAAATAAAGTTAATGGTGCAGGAATGCAAAATGCGCTGGTACAAACAAAAGTGCCAAACTTATAAATTACTAATTAGCGATGCAAGATAAACAAATGGCGATGCTGTGTTTGCTTTGCGTGATGATAATTCTTTCCGCCTTGCGGCGCTGAATGGCAAATCAGTAGCGAAAAGTAACAGAAAATAGTAAAACATTGGCACCGACTTAAACTGCGTGTGACGAAGAGAACCTCCAAGGGTTCGAGCAACCATGACAGTCACACAAGGAGTATCGCCTTAAGAAAATCATTTACGGCGGTACTTTAGTGTTTAGAGAGGATAAAACACCTTACTTTAGTGTTTAGA
>JAHWFP010122929.1:27107-48769 GCA_023313725.1 Lithobius niger | reverse complement strand
GTCAGTCGGGAATGTGCACTTTGGATCCCTCGACCCCCTCCCCTCCACCTCCTTACTACGCAGCCAAACTCCTGGGGGAGCAATAATGCAAATTTATTGGGAGTGGGCAGAGCTGGCGGGTTTCTTGCAATGCCGGTACAGGGCGTCGCCCCTATAGCGATCATATGCAAAAGGAATACGCACGTCACGGCTGATTTACACGCCTCCCGCCAGTCCCATATTTCCTGAGTCCCTGAGCGGCGCAAGAAGCAAGCCCACACCGAATCAGTCAACTACAACTCGTACAATCGAAGCGACCAACCACCAGCCACCAACGTCTCGAGTTTAAGCCCCCCAACACCCCCCCACAACCCCCCCCACTCATCCGCTCCCCCCCCCCCCCCCATAATTCCCCGTACCCAATGCCGTTTCACGTTTACCTCACGCTGGCGGTTTCAATCGCACGACGTAGGTGCAGTAGGTACCCGAGAGAGACGTTTCTAAAGGCCGTGTCCATGAAATCGACAAGCTCTTTCTCCGTTCTGTGACGTCACACCGCGATGCAACATTATTTTCAATTACTAGCTGTCGCCAGTCTGATAGGTAGCCACGTCGTCACGCACTGTGCCGTTTGTTGTCGCATTGGCGCTTGATTCTGGGGGGGGGGGGGGGGGAGGCAGACTTCGATAGCTGAAATTGTAACGCCCAACAACTTGAACAATGAAGACTCAAGTTTTCAACTCAATTCTCAGATCGTCTTTACCACACATCTAGGGGGCTCTGCAGCAGTGCTTACATGTTGGGCTCTGACAGTAATTGTTAGTTGAGCAAGCACTACCAGTTTCTGAGGTCCAACTTGTTAAGATGAACTAGATACCCCAACTGAAGACATGAGGCCAGAATCGCAGTGTAGGCTCCTGAATAATAAGGTTCCCACCAGGAATTGCGCAATCGGTAACGGGCCATTTCCAGGAAGCGGTTTCCACTGGTTAAAAAATAGGGCGAGCTCATGGCATAGCAACTGGCACACAGCTTCCCGCTGGGTTGACAATTATTGGCCGTAGGTCCACCACCATCTTCGTTGCCAATTGAAGCTTTTAGTCACTGATTTAGTTATTTTTCTTGAATGTCCCACTTTGTAAACCACTTCAGATGTGGTGGATCAAGACCTACGTCACAACGACGCCTCTTTTTCACCGCAAATGGACGTTGCATTGCGGACGTCCATCAGATGTCTACTGGACGTTTCAAATTGGATCTGACCACAACTGGACGTTCTGAACTTCCAATGGTCGTTTGTTGATGGGATCTACTTTTTGCTGGCCCGAGTACTATTAAACGAAGAGCAGCAAGCTTTAGTGATTTGAGGATGGGGAGTGGGGGGAGGGGGATTGACGTTTAATGGCGCGTCGACAGCAAGGTCATTAGCACCAGCCTCAGTCACAGTACAGTGCCCAGTATGCCACTGCGCCAAACATTAGAGAGTTGTTAACCATTCCAAATCTAGATCTGTACCTCCTGCAAAAACTGAAGAACCACGGAGAGGTAGACTGAATCACAGGACGGGAGGAGGGGGTACTGACTGATGACCATGCCAAAAGATATCAAGGATATTCTAATGCTAATATCTGAAATATGCACTACATGCCATATGGAATGAAGGAGAAACTCGTACGAAATAGAGATTATATTAATTACCACAGTAAAACTGAAACGAAAACCGGTTGAGCATCGTCATACGGATAAAGTACGTTTGCGACCCCCGAATGGCACGCGATGCTTCCCTGACAACCTAGGTGTTGGGGTGGGATGCCGTCAGTCGAGGGGCACAATCCAATCGCCATTCTACAATGATAGGCCGATTTTTTTTATCGTTTTTGACATTTCGCAATGGGTTATTTATTCCCATGTTGTGCGAGAGATATTTACAAGACGGCAATGTCGTCCGTTCCTCTTTATATCAACCCCCCCCCCCCCTCACTTCGCCCAAGTTGTCCCTTGCTGTACAGAGTTAGAGAGTTATAAACTATTACGAATGACATTGACAAAATATTTCTTGAAGCCATATCTCGTTCCTATTAGTGTGATAATAGTTTCTGGGCAGTAGTGCAGCACTGATACATTAACTGATACGGGAGAAGCCGCCAAGTTTCCAAAAAGGCTCGGCCTCTGAAAGTAGTGATATCAATTAACTTTTGAACTGTTAGTCAGGGCTAATAGGATTAACCTTGGCGGCCTTACCCTGGTTAAATGATAACATAATTTCAAAGACCGACCCTTTTTTGGAAACTTGGTGGATTCTCTTATACCAGTTTTGGTTTTGGGTGGGGTACATTTTACTTGTCGGCAAAACCATTCAATTCCTCACCGGTGATTACTGTTGCGTACAAACAAATGGCGAGATACTCGCCGGCCATGATACCCAGGTAGTAAATTGCCATTTAGGTCTAACATTTTTATCTTGGTAACTTTTGTTTCGTTACTCGCCACTTGAAAAAATTAAGTATAATCCAGGGTTCTTTGAACACCCTTTTTAGGGCAATAGTTTCAGTTCTTCATAAAACCTAATTTTAAAACGAACTACGGTATTTACTAAGGATTTGCACAGATGGGTAGCTCACAAGGGAAAAAAACATTTAAAAGGGTGCATTAAAATATAAAAATAGGTACAAACTTCCCTACAATCATAAAAAAAAAGCGGGGACAGCGACCACCTAGTCGCAACCGGGCTTCTGTACACTTTCACCACTTCCGGTTTCATACTTCCATTTTGGTCTTCTGTGCAGCCGTTCGGCTGAGAAGACTCTTGCAATCCGGAACGATATACCAGATAGAGACGACCAGGGTTTATAACCTTAGATTCAGTGTCAAAAGTAACTTTAAAAGACACAGCAAACTAAAACAGCGCTACTTTCTTATAGCTAATAGGCTTCCTAGACGTAACGAAGTGAAATAATAATATTTGATCGTCAAATTGAAATCATATAAGAATAACGCAGCCGTAAAAACAAAAGGATTTTAGCTTCGTTTAAAAATAGTCTCGTCGCATAATTGTAGCATGAATGAATAGGCTTACCATCGAACCATGTTCTCTATTAGGCCTATACCTGCTACTTAACGAAATTAAAGATGCAGTTTAAAAAATTAGGTCTAATAAATGCAAATTAGGCCTAAAATCACGTTACCATGGCAACATTAAGTTGCTACGAATCGCTGTTAGCTTGTTCAACAGCACTATTTTATGACTCCGTCTCGTATACGTTGCGTCTCTCCCGTCACTTCCCTTCCACTGACCTATATACGTTGCTCGTCACGTTGTAACACTGTAACTATATATGTATGCAGAGGTGCACCATGTGGCAAAAATGAATAGGTAAATGCAGAAATTAAAACTGCAAGCAAAAATTAGGCCTAAAAGCTGACAATTACGCCTGAAATGTAAAGTAGGCCTGAAGAAACACATTTTTAACACGCAGTTGTGATGGTTACCGCTTTTAGATTATGTAATAGAGATCGCCGGTGCAGTGGGTGCCAGAGGTGTGCGCCTCAACACTGGAAGTGGCGGAACTGTGCAGCAGCCGCTTGTTTTTTTTTTCATTAATTTTAACTAATTGCCGACACATTTTCTTACGGACCCAAAGAAGACTAGAGGGCAGATTTCGCGTTATTGAGCGATAGTGGTTTGTCAATCAACGCCTCGACAACACACCTTTCACGTCGTCACTATACTGTGTCATTTGCGTGACTTTTCACTGCTCCGTTCGTGAAGCGAAAAGGGAAAGCGGGAGAGTTTACCGTTTTTCTCGGTTGGCGAACTTGACTTTGCTGCCTGAGATACCGGCAGCCATCCTCTCTCCCTCCCCACCCCCGCAAGTTTTTTAATTGGACCCTTAATCTCAGCTGAGGTGGCGTTTATGAATGGACGCGCGTGGGAGGAGGCTGAACGCCTTGGGGCTAATGCACCCGTTTTACGGCCGCCGTTCAAAAGAAACCAAGTGTTATTAATTCGGTGAAATTCGAGGGGGGAAGAAGCTGCAAAACATGTAGGTGGAAAAAAGGCGGCGAGATGGGCGCATAAAGACAAGGTAAGAGATAAAAGTTGAAACGAAAGTTTAAGGTCACCCGAAGAAGGGAAGCGTTTGACGTTTGTACGCGCGGTTCTCAAAACGATAAGCACGTACAAGATCGTCGTTCATCTGTATACCCCAACTTTAGAACGGGTGAAATGATTTTTCCGAAGTATGGTACCTGGAAACTATCGCTAAATGTATCGCAGCCAGAACTAACAGAAAGCAGAGAGGCGTTGAATAATATGTAATGCACGGTGGTGACGTCATGCTATCACATCCCCATGCTAAAAGTGTAGTCGTTATGCGGTTAATGTAAAAAACCCACACTCGTCACAGTGGGTTAATTTTGATAACCCACACTTTTTTGCTAATCTATCACTTTTTACGGGGGGTCTATACAACCCCTGCTCCACCATGTGACATATGACCCGACTTTGCAAAATTACCGTACGCAACGCAAATTCAACCACCACACCTCATTGCAACCAACATAAGCAGGCACATTTACAACCTGCGACATTTTTCTTTCTAGCCTAAACACGAAAAAAAAAAAAAAAACTCGCGTACTATGCAAGGCCCCCACCCACGGAGGAATGGCCCAACCCGACAACTTTTCGTTCCGACGGTACGAAAACTAGGCTACTGACACTTTGAAATATACCTAAATACCTACGAGACTCATGCGAATAGGGCATTATATACACTCATCTGATTTAAACTATTAAAGTACAATAAAATACAGTTTTACCTTAAAACACAAAACATCGGTATTACGGAACGTCTCTCACTTCGGTCGGCCTTCATACACAGGAAGCTTCCAACCCCGTTTCCAACCCGGAACCCGTTCAGGAATTTACACAAGTCGCATGTAAAAAATCTTAAATTCTTGAAACAAGTCTTTAAAAAACTCGAATAAGACGATAAGATAGCTTGACGTCATACCTTAGCATTAAAATACATATCCGTGCATCATAGGCGATTCAACGGCTGTAATTGCTCTTGAGCTCGAAACGGCTAGTCCAATAATCTCGGGGCTGAAGGGGAAAAAAAACTCGTGCGTTTCACGCACTCGTGTTTCCCTCCATTCCCTCGATATTGGACTAGCCCTTCCTTGCTCGCGAGCAATTGTAACCGTTAAATCACCTCTGATTCACGGTTATCTATTACTATATCGGACAAAAAAAGCTTGTTTGTAGTCCTTTCCTATTTTAACTTCGCCTGACTTAAACGTAACCCTTAACTTCAGACGAGTACGTTTTTGCTGGTTTTTGAACTTTGGTTTAACCCATTTGCACGTCAATTTGACACATTTGTACTTGGATTTAAAACTTTTGTACTTCAATTTAACTTTAGTGGATGTCAAATTAACGCTCTTGGCTTTGGATTTAACAAAGTTGCACTTGAATTTAACACTTGTGCACTTGAAATTAAAGCACTGAAACCAACTCTACGAACTTTTTAATGTTTCAACGACTAAGCCCAATTACGTAAGGACAAAATTACGAAATTATAAGCAAAAACCACAACATTATAAAATATTAGAGCCAACAAAACGTTTGTAGCTTTCAGTCTTGTGCTCGGATTTGACGAAGTATTCAACACACTTTCACTGAACGCGGGGTAGTTTTCGACGCGCGGTACGAAGCAGATAAATGGAGATTATCATGCTGTTTGTCTGTCTGTATAACAACTTCTGAACCCCTATCAGTTCATTTCAAATTTTCCATTTGCATTCTATGTCATATTTATGATATTTACGTTCGCAAATCAATAAAATTAAGGAAGGGCTTTCGAGCATATTGGCTCTAAAATACTAAAAACAAATTCGAGCACTTTCATGGTTTTTTCCGCGTGTGCGGAAAAAAAATGCTGGAGGAAAAAAATGGTTTTTTTTTTCGTGTTATTGTTATAGGATTACGTTAGGTTAGTTGCCTTGGCTCGAATTTGACCAGGGAAAGGAGTTTCAGTAGAAAAAATCTTTTTTCCCGAGGCTTTTTTTTGGCGTTTTAATTTTTGTTTTTCTTCAATGGTGTTCCCCCCCCCACCCTACCCCCGATTCGTCATTAGACTAGCAAACAACTGATGAAACCGCATGACGCAACAAAACTTTAAAGGGCTTACTTTCTGCCTATTTTCGAACATCCTGCACGTATATAGCTTTTAAAACATTTACATACCTATCAAAACCGTCTTGTACGAGGGGGGGGAAAAACAGGACAATAAAAGCAGTTGCAACATTTGCCTTCATTTGCTCTAACCTACGCCATTATTTTAAATTACAACAACAAAAAATTAAATTCAAGAATTTTCCAGGACGTAGTTAAGAATTTCAAGGTCTAGATTTTTTTAACAAATTCAAGGACTTCAAGCTCCTTGTAAGAAACCCTGATAAATAGTTCTAAACATTAAACGAAATCTAAAAGCCGCATATCACAGGGTTCGCATCAACCTGGAGAAACTGAAAAACCTGGAAAACTCAGGGAATTTAAACTACATTTGAAACTCAGGGAAAACTTAGGGAATCCTCAGATTTGTTACACAAAACGTAAAGAACTCAGGGAATTCTCAGATTTTTCACAAAAAAACAAAGAAAACTCGGGGAATTTAAGTTACATTTGAAACGCAGGAAAAACTCAGGAGGTAATTCTTTGATTTTTCACAAAAACCTGGAAAACTCAGGAAATTTAAACTCCAATAGAAGCTCGGATTTCTCACAAAAAAACTGGAATATTGGACGAAAAAAACAAAGCCACACTTATAGACGTAATCGAAAGTGTATTAAATACATTTTTTTTTGTTAAAACATTGTTGTAAAATAAAATTTATCCTTTTACTTCTGTGTTGACAACTAAAAGTTCATTAAATCGACTCTTTTACACTAAAACCAATTAAAACTGGTAAAACGTGTGGAACATTTCCTTCCTGAAATTACGGTAAATAGCCTGGAAATTGACCTCAACAGAGTAGTTTTTTCTGGAAAACCTGGAAAATTCCGAGAAATTAATTCAGCATCTTGATGGGAATCCTGCGTCAGGTCAAATGGACAAATTCACCCGTACATCAACCGAAGTCTTCGGTTTTTTTTTTTTTAAGCCTAACCAGATCCGGACTCAAAATACACGTCTGCCTTTCGCCTCTGTCCTCATTTTACCATCGTCTCGTGTATTTTCTTTTTTTTTTCGCTTCCCGTCCTCTTAACCAATCAGGAAGCCATCAAGGACTCCTCGCGCCAATCCCACGCACGGCCTGTTGACACAACACACACGGACACATCACGCGCGCTAAACAAACCTAGCCCCTGCTCGTGCAAGAGGAGAACGTGCCAGCTCTGTCTGTCTGTCTCGCTCGCTCGAGCTCGCTCTCTCTCTGGCCCTCGCGCACCGACCACCATCGATCTGCGGTGGCAGCCAGACCAGCGACGCCCTGGCCTCTGGTGGAGTCGCCTCGAACTGATCACCGGGCGCCATAGATTGTGTCAAAAGCATGCGTCGGATCGCCTGGTAAGGGAACGCGGACGGTTGCCCTCATAAGCCAATTGTGCAATGTGTCCATTTGCCACTTCAAAATTTAAAATATCATTATGTGGACGTATTAGTCAGGATCATTATGTATTTTCGTTCAGAATTTAAGGAGATTAGCAAAGTGGCACAAATTTGGAAAGCTTGTAACATCAGGAATGTAGAAATCGATGTTTATATTTCCGCATAAGCCCCTATGAATTTGTGGAGTTATGGAAAGTGGGTCATTACATGTGATACAGTGGCGCTGTCACATGGTAGGGAGGAATTGTGTATACCCCGTAAAAAGTATTAGGTTATCAAAAAAAGTGTGGTTTATCAAAATTAACCGTATATAACGACTACACTTTTAGCATAGGGATATGTTAGCGCACCGTCACCACCGAGCATTAAATGCCAATATATTATGGTCTTCCCATTGTTTCGTATTATTTCTATTAAAGTTAAGCGTTTTTGTAATGCTTGTGTCCTGTAATTAGAACACCTAAAAAAAAAAAATAGTTTGATGATTAAAGTAAGGTTTATCTGACCCTAATACAAATCAGGAAGACAACAAAAACAAGTGTATCTACACACAACGTTGCTGAGTGTTTAGTCCACGCAAAACCTTACTACAGTATTCAAATGCATTTTTCACCTTTTAACACAGTGCGTAAGCCAAAGATTGCCGCAAGTGTGTGTGAATGCTGTGAGTGCTTCTGAGATGGTTCATGGTTCTGACAGACGAAACCATTTTCATGCCTATTTCAAGGATTTTCAAAAATCCATAGAAACAAACCGCAGCAACCAATTTCGATGCTCTTTGTACAGTCGACAGCCACAATTGCATTTTAATTCCAGTATTTTAGCAGGTGTCATTGTTACCACTATTGTGTTCTTAGTTGTAAACAATGACGAACATTATGCCGCCTTCCCAACAATGGACAAGGAATACAGCAATAGCAAGTGGAACATCACTTGTTCAACTGCCCCTTCTTACAAATATTGCTTGCATTGCACGGCACCTCTCGTTTTCAGTTTTCTGCCCTCAGTTCAATTCGAGTGACAAGTGGAACAGCACTTGTTCAACTGCTCCTTCTTGCAAATATTGCTTGCATTGCACGGCACCTCGCGTTTTCAGTTTTCTGCCCTCAGTTCAATTCGAGCGACGCACTGCTCTCAGAAGAAACTGCTTCGGCGATAAACTACTACTATTCATTAATTCGATTTTATACTTAAATTAATGTAACTGTTTGGCATTAACCCCCAGTCTAAACAAAAATCCACTCACAAAATTCAAGGCAAATTTAAGGTCCAGACAGCAAAAATTTCCAGTTTTCAAGATTTTTCTTCAAGCCTTGAATTTTCGGTTTTCAAATTGAAGGCTTTTCAAGGCCGTAATAAGAACCCTGTAATCACACTTTAACGTTGCTGGAAAAACAGTAAAAAGCTAATCGTCACATATCATCATTGATGACGAATGGAAATAAGACGATTCACTAAAGAACACAAAAAAAAGTAGGGGCGAGTGTTGGTGAGGTTTTGATGAGGTGGGTGGGGGGGGAGGAGGGGGCGGAATTGAGGCTTATGTCGCTTTGACAGCTAGGTCGTTACCGCCAACCTCAGTCACAGTGCAGTGGCCCGGGATGCCCCTGCACCATCCCAAATCGAAATCATATCATACATCTGTACTTCCTGCAAAATAGTGGGGGGGGGGGAACCGGACAGGAGGACAGACTCATTGCCCCAAATGACACGCTGTGTCCCGCGGAAGGTGAGAACGGGGGAACACCATGAAGATGGTGACAATCAACAAGAACATGACGGAGCGTGAGTGACACCAACGACATTCAGGATGGATAACCCCCCCAACCCACCCACAAAAGGAAGCAAAGAGTGAGGTTGGTGTGAGGGGAGGGGGAATGAGGATTAATCGTGCGTCGGCAGCTAGGTCATTAGCTTCAACGTCGGTCACAGTGCCGTGGACCGGGTTGCCGCTGCGCCACATACTGCAGTGGTGTTAAAACAGATCCCAAATGCGATGCGACCAATACACAAACGGGCTAACACCACCCCGTGATGAGAACGGTGTGTACCACCAATTCTGTGTTACCCAGTAAGTCAACTGCCACTGTCACTACAATTGGTCGCATCTTGCGACTATTCCACACTGTTCACATGACGGTTCACTACATCCGTCGCAGGCACGAGTCTTGTCTCAGTTGACACTATTCCATCGAAGTCAGTCTCCACTCGATTCCGTGCGTATTCTCACAAAGTGGGTCTCGTTTAGAGTCTCTTTCAGTCTTTCCTAAAAAGCAAAGCAAAGCAAACCGCTGCAACGAGAAGTTCGCTTTTCAAAAAAAAAAGGGGAAAAAAAACGAAAACAAAAACAAAAAAAGAAAGAAAAAGAAAAAAAAAAAGTGGCGTCTGTCTCCTGCCAGCCGATATCTCCAGTGTTGGAGATTAGGCGCACGCCCCGAAAAACACCTCCGGCCAGTGTGCACGCTGCTTCCCAATGCGGACGCTCTCTCGCTCGTCCACGCCCGCCCCCACTCGTTCTCCCGGTCTCCATCAAATCAGTCCCGATCCAGCGACAAGTCCCCAATCACCCGAGGCTCAGGCCCGCTGCGCACACTCAAAAACCTGATACCTACTAGCCTTAAGCACTACCCGCATCTACAACGTGCAGGACGGCTGCCCACCTTCCGAAGCAAAAGTCAATGTACCAAGTGGAAAAATCTGCCTCTGTGTTACAAATTTATGTGTAGGCGACCAGAGTAAAAACAACTACGAAGTACATTCACCTGTCCATATATTGTACTAGCATCGTACCCGGCTTCGTCCGGGGATTTGTTTGACCCGTGGTTGTTTCCCAGTATTTGCTCGGTGCTGCCTGATCGTACACTGCAACAGTCGATTTTTGTTTGTGTAACACTCCCCCTTTCCGCCAATCCTCTCCCTCCCCTCTCCCCTCCTCCTTTTATCCCGTCCTCTCCCTCTCCTCTTGGTTTCCTTCCCTTCCTCCTCTTTGCTATACGTAGTTGTGCACGACGTTTATGCAATACTTGCCCTTGAGATTACCACGGTGTTTGGTTAGAAAGACAATTCTTAGACCAAATTGTTATTCGAGGCAACAATGTGCCAATTTTAACTTCTTTTCAGGGCCACAACGTCCCAGTTTCAACATCAAGCCAAAGAATTGACACACTCGCACGTTTTTATTGTTCCCCTTCCGGGGGTCGTTGCGGTTGCTTCATTTCTGCTATGAGACATTGGTTTATAATGTAAGAAGATATCTGTTTAAAGTCACTTAATATCTGATGTCTGATTAAATTCACTTAATATTAATCTGGTGTCTGATTAAATTCACGTAATATTTGATGTCTGATTAAATTCACTTATTCACGTTTTCATTTTTATAAAACTCAGTAATAAATCGGATACAGCATTCTTGACAGAATTATTGTCAGACAGCATTGTTGTAAGTGCCACAATACATCACTTATTGCTATAATAACATTGTAGCAGCCAATGATTGTTGAACGTCAGGAAGAGAAACAATGGACGAAACCAAGAAATATGACATGAAACAACTCGAATTCATCCACAAACGATTAAAAAAGTATTTAAAGCATGGCGATAAATTAGTTATTGGCATACTTTTGAAACAATGGTCCCTCCATATCTGATTAATTGTGATAGTTTTGCTTCCTCGGCTCTCAACGCCTCAGCTAAGCCTCGGAAGAACAAAGCTGTCACAATAAATCACGTATAGAGGAACCACTGTTGCAAAAGTATGCCAACAACCACTACTTAACATTTCATGTCCACATTCACTTAATATTAATTTGGTGCCTGGCTAAATTCACTTAATATTTGATGTCTGATTAAATTCACTTAATACTTGATGTCTTGGGTAAACTCCCTTAAAGGTACATTCCTCCCGGCTGTACGTAACATTATTTCAGTGCAAATGTTGCAAAGATGTTTAAAGGATATGGTGTCCTTGAGGGTGTAGTGCTAGTTCAAGTTAAGAACCATCCTATGTGTTCAAATGTTACAAATCGGGTATTAGGCTCAAAAGTTAACGTGCACACAGCCTGGCAAGACACATCAGCACCACGTAAAAAGCAACTTTGCTCATTTTGCTTCACCCCGCATACCACCGAAACAATCTAACATTCACGGCATAGACAACTGGCTTCATTTGAGAACAACAATTGCCCTTGCCAGAAGACAGACCGTGGGAGATCTAAACCACCTCCAATGTTTAACGTTTTGTTAACCAATTCACAATCAATGTTTTAAGCCAAATGTTCAGAAAGGGAGACAAAACGAAAGAAGTTTAAGATAAAACAGCGTGTTCGGAAACCTATTAATCTGCTACGGCTGATTTAAAAATAATTTAAGACAGGTTTTTTTTTGTTTTTTCCCCTTCATTTTTTTTCTTTCTGATTCGCCTTCTTTTCGTAAACACGATCTGCTTGCTGGTGGTCTTATATTGGGTTTTAAACGTTCCTGACGGAAAAATTAATTAAAAATTTAATTATTTTTTTATATTGTTGACGTAAAATTAATTAAGAATAACCTGGACTTCACTTATTCGTAGACGTGAAGAGTTGGAAAACAGGCGCGCTAGAGATAATTTGTATTTTCCGTTTTCGTTCGGGGTATGGCAAGTAGCAACATTTCCATAGAATCTAATGAAATAACGTGAAGTACAATTTAGGAGGTTTGACGCGCCCTCTGCCGGAGCCATGACGTCTGAAGGCGAGAGGGACAACTTCGCTAGGAAATTCCAATAGGAAATTCCTATGATCGTTTACATACCATAATCGACACGAGTACGAGGAATCACAGAGCCCTTCTCTTCCCGAAAATGCCACGGATGGCTATGGTCAGAATCGAACCATGGACCTCTGGCACATGATAGGGGGGAGGGGGGGAGTGAAGCTTAATAGCGCATCGACAGCTAGGCCATATTAGCGCCAACCTCAGTCACAGAACTGAAGGAGAGAATCATCCCCTATTTTTTTTTTATCAATTTCTTTCAGCCTTAAGTCAGCCAAAGCAAGAAATAAAAGTCATCCCCTGACTGGCTATGAAAGAACCACGGTAGACATCCAGCAAACAGTACAATTTTTAGCAGTTTATTCCTGCCTTGGTCACTACACACTTTCTCGGAAAAATTAATAAACACAAAAAACATAAAAACAAAAGCTGCACCAAACGTGGCAGTCATCACGTTTCCATCTTGAGCAGTATCAACCAGAAAAGTTTACTGTTCCAGAAAATTTTACTGTTTGCTGGATGTCTACCGTGGTTCTTTCTTGTCTTCACGACCACGAAACCAATTTTCGCCGTCTTCTATCAGCCAAAGCAATTTAATGCTCGTGTGGCTGAAGCGGTACAATTTTGAACATTTACCAGACTTTTAGGAGAAAAGAAATATCTGGTAAAGGGCAGAGCCAACCCGGCGATTTAAACCGGGAAAACTCCGAACATCGTAGGGGCCGAAAGACTGTCCAGAATTGGTCAGAATAGTTACCGGAGCCGCTGATGCAGCATGGTAGCCTCTCACGATACCCTGACCGGCAGTTCTTTGTCAAGGTACCCTTTGTCCAGGGGTTCGACCAGATCTGCAAGCCTCCAGCAACCAGGCTGAGCTCTCTCTCACCTCTCAGCCACGATGACCACAATTGATATGCTACGTCCTGCGGTAGGTGGAAACGGCGACGAACATCACAAACATGGTAACAATCAAACAAGAAAATGACGGACTGTGAGAGGCCGGCAACAACAATGACATTCAGGAGGAATAACCCCCTCCCCCAGACCCCCCCCCCGTTCTGGCAGTCGCCTTTTTCGTTGCTTGGTTAACCATTAACGACTAAATTCAGGTTGTTTCGTACAGTTTTAGGCCTATATTTTTTTCAAGGTCTTTCCCAGGCCCAAATTTTTCAATGGCACATGCGTACCGATGACGGTGCCGCATTTTAAAGTTTATCTCGCTATTTTCGTTTAGTCTAGATGTTAATACTTTGTTAAAATTTGCGCTGTGTAACAATTTTGTTTTCCAACTGAATAAATCCACGACTTTCACGAAGACGGCGGGATTGTTCATTTCCGCTGATTTATCATCACACATTCAACTACACTGGAATTTTTATTTTTTTAACGTAGAACTATAATTCCCAAACACGTCATTTTCTTCCTTCACGTCCTGAAACCTTGAAAAGATGTGGTATTCCACAGCAAGTCAAGTATGCGCCGTTTATTTTCAACGCATTTAAGCAAACAAGACAATTTCAAGCAACAATATTTTTAAGGACATTTCGATCGAGCCTTTCTGTATTTTTTCCTAGAAACCAAGGTTTTTCAAGGCCTGCATTTTTTCCCTCAAAATTCAAGCATATTTACAGATTTCAAGGCCCCGAACCCTGTAAACAAAAAAGCCTTGGAGTAGACATGAGAGTAAAATCAAAACGAAATTCTACTTCTTGAACTAATCTAAAATTCAAAACCTTTCAACAAAACACACACAAAAAAAAGTCCTAAAATCCGAAGTAATTCCGTATGGTAAAAAGGATTCTTTTAAAAGCCGATTTAAGGTCTGATTCGTCTCCTCCAATTGGGTTTGTAAGCTGAATGTTTTAACAGATTTACATACTTGTTGAACTAAAAAAGAAACAGCCAATTCTGGTAGGCCGATTATTCGAGCTCGAAATTTTCAAACGCGTATCTATCAAAACGCTTCTACGGCCAAAGGAGGAGCCAATTTATTCCAAAAGCGATCGTTAATTTAAACGACGCCTACCTCCTCATCATGGAAAAGTGCTTTTGCGACAATATCAACCCCCAATGTAATTCCTTAATGTGATCATTGACTCCCAAGCCCAAATTCATTCTTAAACACAGTATGGAGATTTTTGACTTAACGTTCGAATGACGTCACAAGCAAAGGAGAGATGGTAAATCGGCAAAAGGAACGCGAAGGCAACAGAATAAATTCGATGGAAAAAATTAACACAACAAAGTTCGCACATTTTTAAAGGGTTAGCAGGGTATCAAAAGGTTTTTTTTCCGGTTCGGTTTTCAGTTATACAGTTTGGCAACTTCCTCAATTTTCGGTTTGGTTACAGTTCGATTTGAACCGCTATTATATTTTTGGTTTTAAGGTGGTTTAGAATGGTTAAAACAAATCATAAAACAATTGTACACAGACTGATAATGTTCAAAACGGCATTTCTTTGCCGTGAGGGTGATTCCGGCTTGGAACTCTCTTCCGGAAAACGCTGTTCCCGTCCGTTTCCCCGCAGGGTTTAGACGTGCATTGGAGAAGTTCAAATTAACTTATTTAACTTTTTTTTTTTTGAAGAGACCGATTCTTATTTCTTTCTAAACTAAATACAGATGCAAACCTATTTACGTTGCCTTTTGGACTTAAATGTCAAGACCGCCTGAGCGGAGACTCGAACCCACGACCTTTGAAACCAAAGACCGAGGTCCCACCGCTGAGCCATACTGACACGACCGTGTCAGTATGGCTCAGCGGTAGGACGTCGGTCATTGGTTTCAAATGTCGTGGGTTCGATTCTCTGCTCAAGAAGTCCGACATTAAATCCAAAAGGCAACGTAAATAGGTTTGCATCTGTATTTATTTAACTCTTGTTGAGCCGTCGGCGTTCGGTCTTGTTTCTTCATAAACTCTTAAACCAGAGTTTCCTTGAGAATGCTTCTGGGTTTTCTTTGCTATTAACTAGGTTTGGTGTTGGTGGGACATCCCCGTCCATTTCCTTACCCATGTTCACACAAAACTCGGAAAACTTTGAAACAGTGCAACAGTCGACTTTTGTTTATGTAACACTCCCCCTTTCCGCCAATCCTCTCCCTCCCCTCCTCCTTTTATCCCGTCCTCTCCCTCTCCTCTTGGTTTCCTTCCCTTTCTCCTCTTTGCTATACGTAGTTGAACACGTACCCGGCTCCCCTGCTTGCCCTTGAGATTACCACGGTGTTTAGTTAGAAGGATAATTGTTAGAGCAAATTGTTAGTCGAAGCAACAATGTGCCAATTTCAACTTCTTTTCAGGGCAACAACGTCCCAGATTCAACTTCATGCCAAAGAATTGACACACTCGCACGTTTTCATTGTACCCCTTCCGGGGGTCGATGCGGTTGCTTCATTTCTGCTATGAGACTTTGGTTTATAATGTAAGAAGAAGATACAAATTCCGATAGAAACATTAGTCGTTGTCTATTTCTCGACCTATATATTACTTGGAAAACCAGTGGAAATTACCAATGGATGCACCTTGAAAACCAGGAAATAAAGAATTTAAAATTTGTCTGAGCCCTGTTACCATCGTGCTCGGTTAAACTCTCATATCCTTATTATTATTTTTTTTTAAATATTAATTTATTATATTATATTGTTTAAGTTAATTAACATTGCTTGGCACATATAAAATTCGTACGAATTTCGTGCCTGTGCACAACATCTTGTACTCGAATAAAGCAGATTATTAATATAAAATTAGCTGTAGGCTACATATTACCAAAAATTGTCTCCATTCACATTTCTAGAAAGCTCCAAGTAACAGGAGAAAAATACACATGGAAAAAAAACAAAAAAAAAAACAAGTGACAACCAAGTCATCACCATAAACGGCATGAAATACAGTAAAAGTATTTAGCGGTCAGTATCACTTATAGGGGGTGGGGGGGGGGGGGGAAAGAGTTCGCTCCTGGAGTCATTTCCGGCTGCCCCCTCCTTCCTCCTCTCCCTCCCTTTCCCTCTGGCCGATTATCTCAGTACGATTCCTGGACTCTGGAGTGTGCAAGATAAACTCGCTTATGCTCTATATTGATTTTTTTCTGCGTTTCTCCTTCTGGCTTGTGCCGATACAGCTGGCGCAGCCACCTCAGGGTTTAAGGGCTACGTGTTCACCGGAAAACACGTCTACACCAACGAATATTGTGGAGGTTACAGGCACCATTCGTTGTTATGATAGGAAGACTCGGAAACACTTTTTTTTTTTTTATTTTCATGATAACACTTAGATTTTGTTATGGGCGTTTTACAGCTCAATGTAATGAACTTAGGCCAATTTCAGGGTTCAGACAATTTTTTTATTCTCAATTTTCCCTGACTTTTCCAGGTTTTCCAGGTGCACTCAATGGCAATTTCCAGGTGTTTACACGATGTTGACATTATAGGTGGTGTTATGTTTTTCTTATCATGTCGTCTGCAAAGCACAATAGCCACCGCCTGCCGGTGTTTTCACACTAGATGTTTAGTTAGGGAAACAGGCAGTATAACAGGCAGTATGTCTTTATTAATATTTGTACGAAAATATAATCCAACATCCCAGAAAAGAGCTGTTTGAGAGACTAGTTCAGACGGGACTAACCGCATTTTCACCACAGATATTGGTACTAGCCTACGATTTGGTTTATTTAAGTTATATCTAAAATTCTTACACATATTAAAGCACAAATTAAAATATTTGCAACTAGACTAGGATTTGTTTCTAATCTGCTAATTCAATGGAACTCAGCTACCATTGTGTCCCAGGTAGGTCTAACCTTGGTGGTAAGGCATTCGTGACCCCAACCTCCTTCCATCAACCATTCCTCTACTGCCGAGCCATTGTCTTCGTTTTAAGCTTTTTAAACTTTTTAATTTTAACGTCGGATGGCAGTTAGCGACCATCAGGTCCTTGCCATTCCGGTTGCAACAAACTATTTTATATTTTATATTATGTACTTACAGATCAGACAGAAAGGCATTTTTTTCAAATATATCCCCGTTTTTCCCTGCTTTTCAAAAAATGTCTTGTTTTCCATGACATTTCCCTGAGATTTTTGCTCTATCTTCATTTTCCCTGAAATTTCCAGGTTCATCAGGTTTTGTCTGAACCCTGTATTATTTACATGGACTCATTGCCTGATTCTTTTAAAGAAAAACAAACCAAACAATACAAATCACAAACTAGAAATAACGCGATGCAGTAAGCCACTTTTATGCACTTACGCTTCGATGAAGTGGCATGACCCGGATTCGAACTGGTAACCGAAACCGTCTCCAGATCACTGACGTAGCGCCACTGGCGTAAATATGACTCGGTCAACCCGTTATTAAAGTCACAGTTATGACTAGGGCTCCATTCGGCCGAGTATGCTAAGGCCACAGGCAATGGACAAGGAATGAAAATAAATATACAAAGGTTAAACAAAAGATTAAATAAACAAACACACACAAATCGCTCTGAATTATATGACGGAAAGAGGAAAACAAGCCAAACTTCGAAAATCATACATGAGAAATAACGTAGTACAGCCAAGCCACCTTTATGCACTTACGTTTCGTCGGAGTGGCATGACCCGGATTCGAACTGGCAACCCAATCCGTCCCCAGATCAGAGACGTGGCCTTTATCGATATGGTCACTCCTCCACTGGCGTAAAGATGACTAGCTGAACCCATTATTAACTGTGATGTTAGATGAAATTCCATGCATGGAGGCAACAAAAGAGCGAAAACTGGGAAACAACCACGGGCGAAACCGGATACGACTAGCTAGTTAAGGTTATATAACTGTGATGCTATGATGAATTCCATGCATGGAGGAGTTAAAAGGTAGAATGTGGATTCCAAGTTCAAGCTCAAGCTGAACGTACGAATGTGGCAACTAATGTTAAGTTGTCTTTGATTAAAAAAAAAAAAGTAGAAAGCTAAAAAGCCCCTTACTAAGTAAACCGAACAGAGCAGCCATTAAGTGCACGTGAAGACGAAATCACGACGTTTCGGTTCCTAGATCGGAACCGTTTTCAAGTGAAGTAAATTTAAAACATATCAAACAGCCGAAAAAATTAAGAAAACGTCAGCACAATTCGAAAGAATGTGCCAACGGTCAGTAACCAACCAACTCACCCAAGTCTGCAAGTCAAGATAGACTTGGGTGAGTCGGGAGCTGACTGCTGGCACATTCTTTCGAATTGTGCCGGCGTTTTTATTTTATTTTATTTTTAGTACGGTACGTGCCTTACATCCATAAGACCTGTAAGGCTTGGGACCATGACCCATCCGTTTAAATGTTACGTTTTATTTTGTTTTAAATTTCCTTTAACTTGAAAACGGTTCCGATGTGGGAACCGAAACGTCGTGATTTCGTCTTCACTTACGGTTTGTCTTTGGTAACACACTTCCATTTAACTAACAAATTATGTGATGCCATAACCCCTGATCATGTACGGTTATAAGGGGAGATTTGGGTCAGTAAAAAAAGCTGAAGTTCACGCAAATATGTATTATTTAGGCTCGCGTAGGCTTCAATTGCATGCAGGTAAACATTACATCCACGACTGCTTAAGAACAGAAAATCAGGAGTGATATAAACAACGTGTTCGTTGTATTCTCGGTTCGCACTGCAGCTGCGCATACGATGCCAACTGAGTCCGATTTATAAAATAAAGCCTTACATACTAGTAAAGCCACAGAAATTAAAGCAAACGATTTAAACTTAGAATGTGCTGCGGTATAGTGCCACCCTTCTCCGATTTTAATAAATGATTATCTGTTAAGAATTGACACTTTTCAATATTGAATGGCACCAACCCTCTCGAATATGAAGTCAATAGCAGTCGCCACCTTGCCAATAGGCCTTACAAAGCACTCGCCATTTCACAATTTCTACTCGCCACATACCAATGACATCTTGCACGATGCATATTTTTTTTTTAATTCATGCATTTATGAAATTGTAGAATTCTCTTTAATGAAGATAAAGCAGTTACGTAGCCCTTATAAATCTGAGCATAACGCCGCAAACCGTTCGTCTCTAACTTGTACGGTTCCCGAGATATCGCTCTCTGAGTGTCGTTGTCTGTTGCTAGTCGCCATTTTGGCGAGTAAGGCTAAATTTCAGGTCGCCAACTACTGATTTCCATTCGCCAAATGGCGAGTGGCGACCGACATTGGAGAGGGTTGAATGGCACCCGTAATTCCTCCCGATTTGATCGATTCATTTAGTGAGGATTCTGAGTAGCAAATTTCACTGAAAGTCACTGAAAGGTGGGTTGGCACCAAACGAAAGTCACCAGCCTCTAACACCACCCACTTCTCTCTAGGGGTGCACGAAGCAATATCCTTCAACACAACAAACAAGCCATGTGGCCTCCTTAATTATTGAGTAAACATTTGGTTAAGTCCTCGTTAACCTGGAAGCAAGCTGTAACGATTAACAATATTACTCCCACTAGATGGCGCCAAGGTAGATTCTTTATAGTCTGCCGTGGCGCCATCTAGTGGCAGTAATATCGTTAATTTTTAAAGCTTGCTTCTAAGTGCACGATGAAGTACCAAATATTTACTCAATAATTAAGGAGGCTTGAATGTTGTGTGAAAAAATATTACTTTCTGCGTTCCTGCGAACAAGCGCTTGATGCTGCCGACTTCCATTATTGGCGACAACCCACCTTTAAGTTGTGTCATATGTACGGAAAGACCGAAGACAACAGGTGCGCTGCACACCGTAGTAGGAATTAACTAAACCATGCGCAATGGCTGTTTGCCGTGACGTCACCATGAGTTAGCCAATGACGAACAAGAACAACGGCTGTTTGGCCGTCTGATTGGACTAGCCCAGTCACGTGATATGCCCGAAGGCAGAAAGGGGTGCGACTATGTCGCAGATATTCTGGCACAGATGTAGACAAAAGTGCCGTTTTGACTAAATTTCTGCCGTTTCGTCAAGTTTTGACAGATTTGGACATTCCAATACACCATTTTAACCGTCTCGACGAGGCTTTTCCGTTGGTGGAAAAACCAGATCAATGCGATAAAGCAGTGAAAAGTTATTCAGTAAAAACCAAAAAATATGTAGTAACCTGAGGAAAAAAGCAGATTAGCTGCAGATAGTTTTTTTCCCGACAATTGATGTCGCAGACAGTGGCAGAAAATTCTGCTTCTGGGGTGATATGCACGACACAGCAATCAGCCATGGCGCGTGGTATAGTCAAAACAGCGTACACCGGGTTGGTGCAAAGGTGTTATCACCAATCAATTACTTGTTCATAGTTATTTGGTCACCAGTATACAAAAATAAGATAGTGCTGTGTGTGTGTGGCTTACCGGAATACCACACGAAATAAATCAATTTACTGCATATTTTTAGGAATACTTAGGATTTCCAGTCTTTTCCACAAGGAATTTACTAGATTACTGCATGGATTACTGCGGAATACTTGGCACTACTGGTCCGGGTTTCTTACGTGTCGCCTTATACCTGGGGATAGCGCGTATTACCACCGCAATACCACCGCAATACCAGGAATATTACCGGGTTACCCAATGATCACCAAGCCACGTCACCCCGGTTTTTTACAAAAGTTGATAACCCCCCCCCCCCCCCCCCCCCGTATACGCACCGTAAAATTAAACTGCTGCCGAAGAACATGCGCTAAACTTAAAACCAACATCTTACTCAAAAAATCTCTTTCCAAGTCAACATGGGTGGAACGGACGGAAAGGAAAAAAAAAGCCGCAGGAGAAAGAAATGGGAGACCCACAAAAGTGTTGCGGGTTCGAACGCCATCTACTGGGCGACAAGATGGGCCGGCGTCAATTAAATAGCATGCAATATTCAACCGGGTTCAGTGCAAGGAAACGAGGAAGCACAAAAAAAAAAAAGTAGAAGGTACGGAAGAGAATGGGCGAAGGGCACGCGATGAGGGGGGAGGGGGTGGGGGGAAGTGAGCACTCAATCGTTATTGGTGGGGATTGTTTTCCATGACGTGATTGGAAAATGTAGCAACAATGGGAAGGGATTGTAAGTAAGGTAACGCTATATATATATAGAGGGGGAGAGATATATCTGGAAGACCAATGGAGACACACCGAACAGAAAAAAAAATGAAAAAAAAATAAATAAGAAGGGGCAAAAAAAAACTAACCGAGCAACGAAAAAGAAAAGATGCCATAAGAAGAAAAACGAAGAGAGGAGAGAAAAAAAAATAACAAAAAAAAACGCAACCGCAGCCAAGAAAATTAAAATCGAAGCAACGAAAGAGAATAGCATGAAAGGTCGAACGGCCAATTTCTTCCCCCCCACCCCC